>MU260083.1:505000-730000 GCA_020310875.1 Ceratopteris richardii | reverse complement strand
ACACATAGCTACTGCAAATGATGATGAAGAAGACTATCAATGAGGCTCTAAGGCCGCGAGTTTTACAAGCTCTTTTATAAGAGATCTTTTTCTCAAGTTTGAATTTGAATTTCAAACTTAGCCCAACTAAAAGTGATCCCTATGATTGAGGAGTTATTCCCTCATTGAATCCCGTAGCTAATATGCTTTCTACCTCCACAAGATACAAGGCTCTTGAAAGATTCTCAATTATTTAACTTTTTACAAATGGTAAATGATCCAATGTTATAAGCAATGGTTGACATGCTTTATCAAGTAGTTGCACATATTTTCTTCCATGCCTAGCCAAATGTTAAGGCTTGGATATTTGCACCAACAGGTCCCCCTCAAGCCAAACATCTTGGTTTCCACTTCTTTATGAATCTTCTTGAATGTACTGCAATCCAGTCATGGTTTTAAACCTACAAAGTTTAGTACCATCAAGTGCTTTGGTCAATAAATATGCACATTGCATATTTGTAGATATATATGCCAATTGAATCTCTTTGCTCAGAAGATTCTCTCTAACATAGTGATAGTGTACGATATGCTTGGTTCTTGCATTATAAATGGGATTGGTTGCTAGATGCAAAGAACTTGTGTTATCACCAAAGATCATAGGTGAATGAGTATGAAGTCCAAAATCTGAGTAGAGCAATCTAACCCAAATAGCTTCTTGTGTAGCATTTGCTAATCCCCTGTATTCAGCCTCTATTGAAGATAGAGCAACAATAGGTTGCTTCTTGGAAGACCAAGAAATAGGCTTATCACCTCCAAAAGATAAATATCCACAAGTACTTCTTCTTTCATCCTTACATCCTACCCAATCTGCATTTGAGTATAACATAATGTCCAAATCTGACGTGTATGGAAAGCAAAGACCTTGATTTTGAGTAGATATTTCAAAATCTTTTTAGCAGCTTCCAAGTGAGATGCTCTAGGTTTATGCATGAATTGTCTTAGAACACTTACTCCATAACATATGTCAATCCTTGTCAAGGTTGCATAGTTTAGACTTCCAACTATGCTTTGATAACCTGCAATGTCTTCAAGCAAATCACCTTCATGAGCACTCAATTTATGATTTGCCTCCATAGGGGTGCTAGCTACCTTTGCATTCTCCAAGTGGAACTTCTTCAACATGTCGTGCACATATTTCCTTTGAGTGATGTAAATTCTAGAGTTAGTGTAGACTAACTCAAGTCCAAGAAAATACTTTAGAAATGCCACATCACTAATTTTGAACTCCTGCATCATCTTGTTTTTGATTTGTTTGATGCCATTGGCATCACTACTTGTAAGAAGGATGACATCAACATATACACATAAGTATATCATTTCTAAATTACTTCTCTTAACAAATAGAGAAGAATCTGCCTTGCTCATCATGAATCCTTGGTTTTGAAGATAGGTTGTTAGTCTATGGTTATATGCCCTAGGTGCCTATTTCAAACCATAAAGAGATTTGTTCAATTTGTACAAATGATTTACTTTGTTTGGGTCTTCATAGCCATGAGGTTGAGCCATGTAGACCTCTTGTGAAATCCAACCATTGAGAAAGGTATTTTTCACATCTAGTTGATGCATATTCCAATTTCTAGATGCACCAACACTTATCAAAAGCTTGGTGGTTGGCATCTTAGCCACATGAGAAAAATTTTCTTCATAATCTACTCCCTGAGTTTGTGCAAAACCCTTAGCCACAAGTCTAGCTTTATACCTGTTTATGGATCCATCTGAGTTTCTTTTGATTTTGTAAATCCATCTAGCACCAATAACCTCATTGATGTTTTCTTGGGTACTATCTCCCAAGTGTCATTCTCTTGGACTGCTTCTATTTCTTCATCCATAGCTTCCTTCCATTCTTATTTGTTACTTGCCTCTTCATATGAAGAAGGTTCTTCAAGTGATAAATCCTTAACAAGTTAAATGGAATGCTTAGTAACTAATGAAGTATCATACCCATATCTGATTGGCTTGTTACTCTCTCTTTGTGATCTCCTTAAGGCTTGGTTGGATGATTCAGGTATGCCCTCCAACCTCTTCGTCTTGGCCTTGCCCTTTGATTTCCATGCTTTGAACTCTTCCAAGTTGATGGTGTCCTCATCATCTGATTTGATGTCTTCAATTGTGCTTGGCTTCTCCTTGGTGAGACTTGGAAATTCTTCTTCCAAGTCATATGGTAATTTGACCTTCTTGCATTCACTTTCAAACCAAGAATCATTCTCATCAAACACAACATCTCTATTGACCATAAATCCTTTGTTGGATGGACTATAAAAGATGTATCTTTTCTGATTTAAATCATACCCTATGGAGATGCATTTCTTTGCTTTAGGGTCTAACTTACCTCTGATTTGAGATGGAACATGCACATAAGCAACACAACCAAATACCCTGCAATGATCAAGTGATGGTCTCCTACCATTTCGTGCTTCATATGGGGTCATCCGATCAAGGGATTTAGAAGGCAACCTATTAATAAGGTAAGTGGCAGTAGAAACACTTTTTGCCCAAAGTAATTAGGCAGTTTCTTTTCATTAAGCATTGATGTAGCTACTTCCACAATCAATCTGTTCCTCCTCTCTACTACTCCATTTTGCTCAGGAGTATACCTAGTAGTAATCTCCCTTTTGATACCTCTATCCTACAAAAATGCATCAAATTCATTTGAGAAATACTCACCTCCTCCATCTGACCTTATCCTCTTTCAGCTTTTCCCTTTTTTATTTTCCACAAGTGCAAGATACTTCTTGAAACAACTGAACACTTCATCTTTGTGTTTCATGAAATATAAGATAGTCCACCTACTGAAATCATCAATGAATGACACATAGTACCTTGAGCCTGAAATTAAAGGATCCTTGCTTGGGCCTCACACATTTGTGTGGCCATGTTCAAGATAATCCTCATGCATATAGCCTTTCTTTGTAAAGGGTAACCTGTTTGATTTACAAAACTGACAAGCACCACATTTATAAATCATGTGTTGCTTGGATATTTTAGGTATCCCAAGAACACATTGATCTCTACATATCTGCTTCAAGGTTCTCTCACCAATGTGCCCTAATCTTTTGTGCCATATCTCTAACTCAAACAAAGTTTAATCCTTGTATTTATAAAGTGCAATGTTTCTAGTGTCCTCAAGTTCAAATGTAAATAATCTACCTATTTTCTCTGCCTTGGAAATTCTCTTGAATCCATGTTGGGGGTCCTTCACAAAAGCTCCATATTTATTGAACCTAACCTACGAAACCTTTTCCACTATCTGTCCAAAACTCATGAGATTCTTTGTGATAGTAGGTACATAAAGAACTTTGCTCAACAAATTTCTATTTCCATCAGAAGTTTTGACATTTCCTACCTTGACGAGTAAATGCTTGGTGTCATCACCTGTCTACACTTGGCGCTTTCCCTTGGGCTCCTCAAGATCAGAAAGGATAGATACCTTGCTGTTGGAGCAGAACAATCAACAATTAGTGATTACATAAAATCCAAAAGTGGAAAAATGATTGGAAGATTGAAGATCAATTTCAAGAAAGAGGAGATTCAGAAACAAAGTTCTTTTGTACATTACTCTTGTAAATATTTCAATGTATTTGGAAAAATTGACGAGTAAGACTCGTATATATATATATATATATATATATATATATATATATATATATATATATATATATATATATATATATATATATATATATATATATATATATACATGTTCATAGTCGTAGAGAGAGAGAGATATAGAAGAGATAGACAAGACAATAGATGTGAAGAATAGAAGAATAGGAGAGAATGAGATGAACATTATGCATGTCATCCATCAGATGTATGAAAAGTTATGAGAAGAAAAAATCTTTCAGTGAATTGCGTGTCGATCTTTTCTCTGATTCTCCTTCTGTGGTTAATCTTTTGAGAAATCCTTTTGAACATGTCTAAATCCATAGTTAATCCATCTATGGTTAAAGTTTGAGATTCCAATTGCAAACAGGCTGAGAGAATTTTGATTAGGAACATTCATATGTAGAAAGTTCTGAGTGTCTTTTGAAACAGACGCAAATTCGATGGTCAAAGAAATGGACAGTGCTCAGTGCATAGTGTAAAGTTTTACACAAATAAGGATTCAAAATTTAAGTTGAGAGGTAAGCCATCTATGGCTAAAAGCATTTGGTTAAACAGGCTCTAGTTTGGGAGAACCATAGCTTAGAAGTTACAGGTGTCAAAGTCGTCATTACAGAGAGAGAGTTTCAGACATAGGTACATTGTCTGAGTCATTTCTCACAATCTACTCAAGCATTTGAGGAGTTTTAACTTGGAGAAGATGTGCAATCTCTAGGCGACATACTCTACAAAGTTTTATCAAAAACTTTACATGAATGATCAGTCAATGAATGATTAATGTGCAACAGACTTTTCTGAGAAGTGATTTTTCACAGTTGATCAATTTCTTGATAGTTTGGTGATTGTTCTTTAAAATTAAGTGGAGTCTGAAGTTATTCTTGATATAGAGGTGGTATAACATCAAGGATAGCTTGTTCTTTTGGAGATTAACACTCTCCATCAGTGGTATCAGAGCACGTTATATCAAAATTGAGGAAAGGAAGACTCCGACTGCTACAGACATACAAACTTTACATCTCGAAGGATCAAAAGGATAAAGTGTGAAGAAAGATTGAAGGAAGACACATAAAGGTTGTCAAAAGGATCAGAAGGAGCAACATTCGAAGCTAAGGTACATTCATTCTTTATAAGGACTAAAGATTTGAGACTACAGGTGAAGCAAGGATGGGAGATAGTCTCCAAATTGAAAAGTTGGATTGAGAAAATTATCCAGCTTGGTCTATGAGAATGGAAGCTCATCTTATGAGCAAAGATCTGATGGGATATATCACAGGAGAGGAAGAAAAGCCAGAGTTCAGAGATCCTAGTGTTCAAACTAGGGAGGAGCTAGCAGATGTAAAGACAGGATGAAGAAGGATGCTCAAGCAAGGAGCATAATCTATATTTGGAATGCTTTGGAAGAGCATTTTCAGAACACAACCAAATCAAGGAAAGCTTCATTATGGGCAGAGTTCACTACCTTCAAGAAGAAGGCTTCACAATCAATATCTGATTATGTGACAAAGATGAAGGACATTGCTAATTCTTTAGGTGCAGTGGATGAAGATATTGAAGAAGATAAATTGGTAAGACACATTCTCACAGGGCTAAGAGGAGATGAGAAGTGGAAGCCTTTTGTTTTGTCTACAAAACTTTCATTAGATCATTTAACTCCTGATCTAAATCAATTGTTAGGACATATGCTAACTTTTGAGAATGATATCAAAGGAGATATTGATAAGAGTGCAGGTCATGCAATGTATTCTAAAGACAAGAAGAAAGCTAGCAAACGAAAGCAACAATCAGTTGAAGATGAAGGTACTCCAAGCTAAGCAAACTTCCTAAGAGGAAGAGGAAGTGGCAAAAATAGAGGAAGAGGCAGAAATAACAAAGATAATGTCAGAGCTTGTTGGATATGTGGTAAGACCAATCATCTATCTCATGATTGTTGGCACAATAATCAAAGCAATGGTAATTTTAATCAGAATTTTAATCAAAGAGGAAGAAGTGGTAGATATCAGAGAGGAAACTTCAGAGGTAGAAGTGGTAGGAATTCTTTTGGAAGAGGTGGAGGAAGAAACTTCCAAAATCAATCATATAATAACACCTACTACAATTATGCATCAGATCAGAAAGAAGATTCGACTCTTATTATGAATGCAACATGTGAAGCCTCACATGAAGACATGAGAGTATTTTATATTGACTCAAGATGTAGCAACCATCTGACTGGAAACATTGCCTTGATGACTGATTTAGATTATAATGAAATTAATCATATAGTCCAAACAGGTGATAATACAAAGCACAAGGTAAAGTCAATTGGTTCAGTCAAAGACAAAGATGGAAGCACTCTCTTGAGTAAGGTTTTGTATGTTCCTACAATTCCTAAAAATCTGATAAGTGTAGGACAAATTGTGGAAAAAGGATATGAGGTAAGGTTCACTAATGATGGAGTTTATGTTGAAGACCCTAGTCAAGGGTATAAACAGATTGTTACAGGGAAGAAGGAAGGAAGGCTCTTTACATTAAAGGTACAAGGAAATATTGGACATGCTATGTTTGCATATGGAGAGCAAAAGGTGTCAGAATTGGATCTTTGGCACAAAAGACTTGGACACTTTAATGAGAGAGGTATCAAAGAAATGATAAATAATGGTTCAGTACTTGGATTGCCTAACATTGCAGGTCAACACATGACATACAGATGTGAAGCATGTCAGTTAGGTAAGGCTCATAAGCAATCATACAATAAGCATGGTTTTATGTATTCAGAAAGACTTGAATCAATACATACAGATGTGTGGGGTCCTTCAAAGGACTTTAGTATAAATGGTTCAAGATATTATGTCATATATGTTGATGATGCTACCAGGTGGATCACAATCTATGTGATCAAAGACAAATCAAAAGTGTTTAATACATTTAAACACTATCATGCATATGCAAAAGAATTATAGGTCAAAAATTGAAGAGGTTAAGGTCAGATGGAGGGGGAGAGTATTTCTCTAATGAGTTCAGTGATTACTTGTGGAATGCAGGTATAAAGAGAGAAGTTACTTGTAGGTACTCTCCTCAACAAAATGGTGTAGCAGAAAGGAGGAATAGGACACTTGTTGAATTTGCAATATCCATGTTGAAAGAGAAAAATTGTCCAAATTATTTATGGGCTGAGGCTATAAACACAGCCACATATTTGGTTAATAGATTTCCTTGTAAAGCTTTGCAGGGTATGACACCATATGAAGCTTGGTGGGGTAAGAGACCTACCTTGGATCATTGTAAAATATTTGGATGCCTGGCATATGCATATGTGCCATCTCAATTGAGGCATAAATTGGAGCCTAAAGCAGAGAAGTATGTATTCATTGGCTATGATGATAAGCAGATGGGTTATAGATTGTGGAGTCCATCCACAAAACAATTCCTTGTGTCCAAGGATGTTACATTTGATGAACAAGGTAATTGGTATGCAGGTACATCTAATGTGTATGCAGAAGTTGAAGAAATTATGAATCAGAAGAAAGGTAAAACAAAGGTTCAGATATTTGATGAAGAAGAGAAAAATGAAATACAAGTTGGAGGTGAAGAAGTGCCAAGGTTTGATCCAGAATGTGATGAACCAGAAACTTCAAGAAGTGGAGAACTCAGGAGTTCTACAAGGCACAAATGGCAACCTACAAGGTATAGCTATGATACTTCATTCTTGACTACTAAGGATTATGCTTACATGATAAAAGCAGATGAAGATCCATCTACATATGATGAAGCCAAAGGGAAGAAGAATTGGGAAGAAGCTATGCAAGAGGAGTACGATGCATTTATGGAAAATCAGACATGGTTTGTATTTATGTTTGTATTTATGTTGATGACATAATACTTACAGGAACAGATGACAAAGGCATACACATGATTAAGAAACAGATGACAAAGGCATACACATGACAAAGGTATCTGAGAAATTTGCTAACCAAATTTAAAATAGAAGATTGCAGGTTAGCACCAACTCCAATGGAAGTGAATCATAGATTGACTAAATATGGAGGAGAAGAATTCAAAGATATGAAGCTTAATCAGAGTTTGGTGGGTAGCTTGATTTATGCTACATTAACAAGGCTTGATTTGTCATATGCAGTTGGAGTTCTATCTCAATTCATGCATTGTCCTAGAAAGGAACATTGGATTGCAGTACAAAGAGTACTTAGGTACATCAAGGGTACACTCAAAGAAGGGTTGTACTATGGGTTTACTTCAGATACAAGACTCAAAATATATAGTGATGCAGATTGGGCAGGTAATTTCGATGATAGAAGATCAACACATGGATATTTGTGTTATGTGGGAGATAAGCTAATCTCATGGTGTTCTAAGAAGCAACATACAGTTGCTCTATCATCCACAGAAGCAGAATACAAAGGCATGGTGGAAGCTGCAAAGGAAGTAATATGGCTAAAGACACTTATGAAGAGTTTTGATGTTATTCAGAGTACTCCTATCATTTGTGGAGACAATATGAGTTCTTTATATTTGGCAGCAAATCTTGTGTTTCATGCTAGAACTAAACATATTGAAATTCAGTATCATTTTTTGAGAGAGAAGGTTATTGATAAAGAAATTGAAATCATGCATACTCCTACAAAAGATCAACTTGCAAATATGATGACAAAAAGTTTGGATGGACCAAAGTTGCTGAGGTTTAAAGATATGGCAGGAATAAAGAAGATGCAGGTAATCACAATTGATGATTGAGGGGGAGCTGTTGGAGCAGAACAATCAACAATTAGTGATTACATAAAATCCAGAAGTGGAAAAATGATTTGAAAGAAGATCAGTTTCAAGAAAGAGGAGATTCAGAAACAAAGTTCTTTTGTACATTACTCTTGTAAATATTTCAATGTATTTGGAAAAATTGACGAGTAAGACTCGTATATATATAGATACATGTTCATAGTCGTAGAGAGAGAGATATATAGAAGAGATAGAGAAGACAATAGATGTGAAGAATAGAAGAATAGGAGAGAATGAGATGAACATTATGCATGTCATCCATCAGATGTATGAAAATTTATGAGAAGAAAAAATCTTTCAGTGAATTGTGCGTCGATCTTTTCTCTCATTCCCCTTCTATGGTTAATCTTTTGAGAAATCCTTTTGAACATGTATAAATCCATAGTTAATCCATCTATGGTTAAAGTTTGAGAGTCCAATTGCAAACAGGCCGAGAGAATTTTGATTAGGAACATTCATATGTAGAACGTTCTGAGTGTCTTCTGAAACAGGCACAGATTCAATGGTCAAAGAAATGGACAGTGCTCAGTGCATAGTGTAAAGTTTTACACAAATGAGGATTCAAAATTTAAGTTGAGAGGTAAGCCATCTATGACTAAAAGCATTTGGTTAAACGGGTTGTAGTTTGGGAGAACCATAGCTTAGAAGTTACAGGTGTCAAAGTCGTCATTATAGAGAGACTGTTTCATACATAGGTACATTGTCTGAGTCATTTCTCACAATCTACTCAAGCATTTGAGGAGTTTTAACTTGGAGAAGATGCACAATCTCTAGGCAACATTTTCTTCAAAGTTTTATAAAAAACTTTACATGAATGATCAGTCAATGAATGATTAATGTGCAACAGACTTTTTCTGAGAAGTGATTTTTCACAGTTGATCAATTTCTTGATAGTTTGGTGATTGTTCTTTAAAATTAAGTGGAGTCTGAAGTTATTCTTGATATAGAGGTGGTCTAACATCAAGGATAGCTTGTTCTTTTGGAGATTAACACTCTCCATCACTTGCCTGCTACATGGTTTGAACAACCAGAGTCAATATAGAAGAGGTGCTCATCATTCATACCTTGTTTTGAGGTCATGCTCATAATGAAAAGAGAATCATCTATATAATTGTTGAATTCTTTTCTTGATTTGTATCCTCCTTGATAATTGTTGTTGTAGCCATGGTTGTAACCTTGATTATGGTTGAATCTTCCTCTTGATTGTGAGTGGCCACCTCTTTGAAATCCTCTTCCTCTCTGGTCCTTGAAGTTCCTATAGCACTCATCTATTGTGTGATTAGACAGTCCACATATATTGCATGGGGAAGAGTTGAGGGGTCTCCCCCTACCTTGCTTACCTCCTCTACCCCTTCCTCTTGAGTTCCTACCTCTCCCTGCATAGTTAGCTTGAGAAGTAGTACCTTCATCTTCAACCTTTTTTCTCTTTCCTTTATCCTTAGATTTTCCTTTATCTGTGTAGAGGGCAGAAGAATTGTTACCTCTTGATGGTTCACCATTTTTCTTGAGTTTGGCACCATTTATCATATGCCTTGATGCCATTGATTATTTGTCTCACTATTTGCTCCTCTTCAATCTCCTCTCCTATGCTTGCCAATTGATCAGCCACATCTTTTACCTTGGTCGCATACTTTGAAACATTCTTTTTAGGTTGCTTCCTTTGAGTAGTAAACTCAATCCACAATTGATTTTTTCTAGCTCTTGTATTGGAAGAAAAATAAGAAGATAATGTATCCCAAGTCTCTTGGGAAGTTTTACAATTCTTGATGTGAGGAAGGAGGAAGTAAAAAATAGAGTTAAGTAGATATGACCTTTCTAAAGCATCTTTGGCACACCATGAGTTGAGTCTTTCTAGATCCTCTCTTGTAGGTTGACCTTTGCTATCTCCTGATATGTATCCATAGAGACTCCTTCCTTGAAGATATGTCTTCATCCTCAAGAACCATGCTGGATAGTTATTCCTGTCCAATTTATCAATAAAAGAAGGGAAACCATCTCCCATTTTACCTCAATTTGCTCTGATACCACTATTGGAAGAGATGGATGGATACCTCAAGGAACTAAGGTGGTACTACTAAACCTTGCTTTGTACTTTCCATAAATCACTTCAGATTTTGATGGTAGGCCTATTTAGCTTGAAAATGCTACTAGGAAAGTACCTATGTACTTTGGAGTAGATCCCTCAAACGATTGGATCATAAGAGACTACTTCAAAAATAGCTAGTGTCACAAAACTTGCTATTTTGGTCGAGACACCTGCTATTTCTTTTGCTTGGTGCTCACGGTACAGTAGCAAATGGTTTAATTCCTTTTGAGGGAATTCAATTAGCTTAGATAGCTAGTGATTACAAGTGGAACCATCTAAAATAATGAACTTTGTACTAAGAAATTAATTTATCAATCCAAGGCTTACCCCTGACTTCTTAGGGACTGAATAGTAGATGATCAGTGAGCAATTTTTTGGTGTTTTCTCCTAAATGGATGAATCAAATCTAATGACACTTTTATAGCATAAAGTAGATTTCAAGCTAGTTCCAACAAGCTATAGATCATGAAAAATGGTTGAGAAATCACTGAGATATGATCAAACAAAGTTCAGTATTCTGAGTAGTCATAGCAGAGAAGTAGACAGAGATGATCAATGAAGTATATCTTTTATAGCACATGATTATACAAGATCATTGGCATTGAGATGATGCACAATGATAGTAGTCTAAGTGAACTATAGTGTAAGACACTTAGCTACTACAAATGGTGATGAAGTAGACTATCAATGAAGCTCTAAGTCCGCGAGTTTTTACAAGCTCTTTTATAAGATATCTTTTTCTCAAGTTTGAATTTGAATTTCAAACTTGACTCCAACTAAAAGTGATCCCTATGATTGAGGAGCTATTCTCTCATTGAATCTTGTAGCTAATATGCTTTCTACCTCCATGAGGTACAATGCTCTTGAAAGATTCTCAATGATTTAACTTTTTACAAATGGTAAATGATCCAATGTTACAAGCAATGGTTTACATGCTTTATCAAGTAGTTGCACATATTTTCTTCCATGCCTAGCCAAATGTGAAGGATTGGATATTTGCACCAACAGATCCCCCTCAAGCCAAACATCATGGCTTGCACTTCTTTATGAATCTTCTTGAATGTCCTGCAATCCAATCATGGTTTTAAACCTGCAAAGTTTAGTACCATCAAGTGCTTTGGTCACTAAATCTGCACATTGGATATTTGTAGACACATATGCCAATTGAATCTCTTTGCTCAGAAGCTTCTCTCTAAAATGGTGATAGTGTACTTCTATATGCTTGGTTCTTGCATGATAAATGGGATTGGCTGCAAGATGCAAGAACCAAGCATATAGAAGTACACTATCACTAAATCTGCAGATGATAGGTGAATGCGTATGAAGTCCCAAATCTGAGTAGAGCAATTTAATCCAAATAGCTTCTTGCGTAGAATTTGCTAATCCCCTGTATTCAGCCTCTATTGAAGATAGAGCAATAGTAGGTTGCTTCTTGGAAGACAATGAAATGGGCTTATCACCTGCAAAAGATAAATATCTAGAAGTACTTCTTCTGTCATCCTTACATCCTGCTCAATCTGCATCTCAGTATAACGTAATGTCCAAATCTGATGTGTATGGAAAGTAAAGACCTTGATTTTGAGTACATTTGAGATATTTCAAAATCCTTTTAGCAGCTTCCAAGTGGGGTGCTCTAGGTTTATGCATGAATTAACTCAGAACACTTACTCCATAACATATGTCAATCCTTGTCAAGGTTGCATAGTTTAGACTTCCAACTATGCTTTGATAACCTGTAATGTCTTCAAGCAAATCACCTTCATGAGCACTCAGTTTATGATTTACCTCCATAGGGGTGCTAGCTACCTTTGCATTCTCCAAGTGGAACTTCTTCACCAAAGTTACCTAGATGGGTCCACAAGTGAGCATTGAGGCCAATGCTCAATCTAAGAGGGAAGGAATGTTCTTATCTTTATATAGGGTAGAGGATTGATTACCTTTTGAGTTATCTCCATTCTTCATAAGCTTTGCCTCATGTGTGAACAATTGTCCTATGAGGGTGTTGAAATCAGGAACCTGCATGTCCATGTAGAGGTCCATTGCTCTGATGAAATCTGCCCATTTCTCATCTACCTTTATTCCATTGATCACTTGCCTCACTATCTACTCTTCATCAATGATCTCTCCAATGCTTTCAAGTTGATCTACTAGGTCCATTTTGGTGACAAAATCAGTCACACTTTGCTTGGGCATCTTCTTGAGTGTACTGAACTCCATCCATAGTTTATTCTTTCTTGCCTTTGTACTTGATGAGAAAAATGCTTCAAGAACATTCCAAGTCTCTTATGAAGTTTTGCAATTCTTGATGTGTGGAAGTAAAAAAATCAGAGATTGAGTTAAGAATATATGACCTGGCTAGAGCATCCTTTGAGCACCATGAGGTTAACCTCTCTTGTTCTTCTTGAGTTGGTTGTCCTTTGCTTCTAAGGATTGACATCATCTCATCTCAACATATGTACCATAGAGTTTTCTTCCTTAAAGATAAGCTTCCATTCTAAGTGACCAAGTTGAGTAGTTACCTTGATCTAATTTCTCTATGGATGAAGGAAATCCATCTCTCATGTTGACTTGTTATTGGTCTGATACCATTGTGATGAGATGGGTAGATAAGTTCTAGAGATGAGCTGGAGTTGCACAAAATGTGCTCTATACCTACCACGTTAACTCCAAGGATGCTTAATAGACTCCTTTAGCTTCACAATAATGCATTTGGAACCACTAAATGGCTTGGAGCATCATTCCCAAAAATTTGCATCAAAATAGATAACATGAATGTACTAGAAATGTGAAGAAACCTTCTATTTTGGGAATAGAAGTGCTCAGTAATTTGCTCAAAGCTCACAACTTGGTATGAATTGAAGTAGAGAGCTTTTGCACACATCTAATTGGAGTTTGTAGCTAACTAAAGCAAGTTATTTCATCAATTTAGCCACACCATGCTCTTAGAAATTGTTCTAACAAGTCAAGGGGATCATCCCAACATTTCATGATCTAGAAGGTGTGTAGACACTATCACCTTCTATGATTCATATCTCCATATCCTCTAAACCAAATGTGATGAAAATAGATATACAAGTAGTAGACACATTACACTAACTAACCCAAGTTAAATTAGAGTAAATGATGGAGTACACGTAGAGCAATAGATTCCACAAGATCAATGAAATGATGAAGGTGCTGAAGAGAATAGTAGACAGAGAAAGAAACAAACATGGTCCAAACATGAGATGAAACAAGGCATCCAATGGAGAACATAGGAAATGTGAATACTTAAGATGGGAACATAAACCTACTGATCAAGGTATTGTATGTGCCAACTATCACCAAAAATGTCATCACTATAGGTTAGATTGTTGAGAAAGGATTGCAGGTGATATTCACAAAGAATGGAGCATTTGTAACACATAATACCTAGATCCAGAGATTGAAGGCTCCTTGCTTGGTTCCCATACATCTGTATGGACGAGCTCCAATAGGTCTCCATGAATGTGTCCCTTCTTTTTGAATGGTTGTCTGTGAGACTTGCCAAATTGACAAGCACTACATCTGTAAATCATGTGTTGTTTGGAGATATTTGGTATACCAAGCACACTGTGATCCCTATTGATTTGCTTTGGAGCCCTTTCATATATATGAGCTAACCTCTTGTGCCAAATTTCCAATTCTGATAAGGTTTGACTACCATAAATGAATAATGCAATGTTCCTAGTATCTTGGAGCTCACATGTAAATAGTCTACTTGAATTTTCTCCTTTTTCTATTCTCTTGAATCCCTAAGGTGGATGAAGCATAAAGATGAAGTGTTCTCTTGTTTCAAGAAATATCTAGCACTTGTAGAAAATCAAATAGGTAAGATTTTGAAGAGGCTAAGGGCACATGGAGGGGGAGAATATTTCTCCCATGACTTTAATTCTTATCTCCAAGAGAGATGAATCAAAAGAGAAATTATAACCAAGTATACCCCAGAGCAAAATGGAGTGGCAGAGAGAAGAAATAGAAACATAGTAGAAGCTGCAAGGTCAATACTTAATGAGAAGAAGTTTCCCAATTACCTATGGCCAGAGGCTACATCCAGTGCCACCTATTTAATCAATAGACTCCCATCAAAAGCATTGGATGGGATGACACCTTATGAAACATCGAATGGAAGAAGACCTAGACTTGATCATTGCATGATCTTTGGGTGCATAGCATATGCACACATACCCTCACAAATCATAGGCAAATTAGACCCAAAGGTAGAGAAATGCATATTCATTGGCTAAGATCTTAATGAGATAGATTATAAGCTATATAATCCAATGAATAACGATTTCATTATAAGTAGAGATGTTGTTTTTTATGAAAACAGATCTTGGTTTGATGATGATTGCAGGAAAATCAAACTTCCCTATGAGCTAAAGGGACTTTCCAACATTATAAAAAAGAAATGAGTATACACATGAAGAATCAAGTGATTATGAACAAGACGAGAAGACTCCAAGAAGGGAAAACAACTCTTGGAACTCCAAAGGCAAAGACAAAGTGTAGGAGATGAGAGATGTAGTAGAATCATCTGAACAAACCATAAGGAGGTCTACTAGAGAGAAAAGGAAGCCAAAAAGGTGTGGCTATGAAACCTCTTTAGTCACAAAGTATTTGATTTACATAGAACAAGATACAAACTCAAAAAAACCATCTACATATGAAGAAGCAAAGAAGAAGTCGGAATGGAGAGATGCTATTGAAGAAGAGATAGAAGCTCTACAAGAAAATCAAACTTGGAAATTCGTTACCAAGAAAACATCTATGAAGGTCATTGGTTCAAGATGGATCTACAATGTAAAGAAGAATTCTGATGGCTCAATGAACAAGTATAAAGCAAGGCTTGTAGCCAAATGCTTTGCACAAAACCAAGGCATTGACTATAAAGAGACATTCTCACCTATGGTAAAAATGCCCACAATTAGAGTATTCATGAGTGTTGCATCTTCCAAAAATTGGAAGATATATCAAATGGATGTTAAAAATGATTTTCTAAATGGTTGGATTTCAGAGGAGGTATACATGGCTCAACCTTCTAGCTTTGAAGATCAATCATGTCCAGAACATGTGTGCAGGTTAAGGAAAGCCTTGCATGGCTTGAAGCAAGCTCCTAGAGCCTGGAACTTGTCTTTTGTATATGTGGATGAAATAATCATTACAGGTAATGATGCAGATGGAATCAAGAGGATCAAAGCTCAGATGAAAGAAGAGTTCAAGATTAGTGATCTTGGACTTCTCACATACTTCCTAGGTTTGAAAGTAGTATATATAGAGAAAGGTATGTTCCTAAGTCAGAGAAAGTACATCGGAGATATGCTAAGGTGAAGAGAGCTTATGTTGTCCCCAAATATTTGAGGAGTGGAGGACTTCTTGCACAAATTTGAGTATAAAATCTTAATCCATACGGCTTCAAAAGTCACATTTTCTAAACCTCTATATTCAACTTCAGTAGATGAAAGAGAAATAGTGGGTTTCTTCTTGAATGACCATGAAATGAGTTTTTTACTTGAAAATGTAAGATAAACTAAAGTACTCATGTCATCTTTTGATCCTACCCAATCTACATTAGAGAATAGCTTTATGTCTACATCAAATGTATATGGATGGAATAAAACTTCATTTATGGTTCCCTTGAGATACTTGTGTATCCTCTTATTTTCTTCCGTGTGTGGCTTCCTAGGAGTATGGGTGAATTCTTAGCACACACACTATACCAAATGTCTACCTAGTGAGAGTTGCATAATTCAAACTACTCACCAAGCTTTGGTAGCTTGTTATGTATTCAATTAGTTCACCTTCATGAGCCTTTAACTTTGAACTCACCTCCATGGGTGCACATGTAATCTTAGCATTCTCCTTCTTGAACTTGATTAGCATGTCCTTGATATATTTCTTTTGAGTGAGATACTAGAAGATTACAACCACCACGTGCTAGAGAGATTACTCTCCTCCCAACCAAATGCCTCTATATATAGCTCTCTCTAGGGGACTATCTTCTTGGGTAGGTGGATACTAACCATCCATGTGTCATCCATGTAACTCCATGTGCACCAAGTGTCCTACTTAACTCAAGTTAACTCAAGTGGATGCTTCTAGAAGGCTCTAGATCTCTTTGGGCAAAATATTCTCCTCATGTACCCCATGGGGATTGAATCCAAGACCTCCTCCTTCACATCCTTGAGACTTAACCACTAAGCTAAGTGGATCACTTGTTCACAAGAGCACATGACCTCTTATTAAGTCTAAACTCGAGATCTTTGGTCATACACATAGGTGACCAAATGGTGTTTGATTTCAGATCTGTCTGAACCGACCGCATCCTAAGATCATAGATTTAATTTATTACATTCTTCCCCCCTTGGAAAACCTTTTCGTCCTAAATTATAGAGCTATATATCTACTGTAGGAAACCCCAGAGCCTCATGTTCTAAAACCTGAAGAACATGGTCATGTTCTAAAATTGGAAGAACATGTCTCATCTCTATGGTGGCATCCCAACCCAAATGATTCAAAACACTATCTCACTTTGCACTTTGATAAACTGGTCAAAGTACAAAGTAGTGAATGAATAATAAGGGTGTATCTAAAAACATCCCTAACCAATTCACAGTTCCACGATGTGCGATCTAGGCACAAACATATGAAATTGATGGATTCCATTACTAGTCCATTTTTGGGCATGATTGGCACATGGACTTAGTAATGAAGGTGGATTCTTATCGCTCACAAGACTTTGAGAACTCTTGATTCACTTGAATTCGATTTGGATAACTTGAAGTTTGGTTGTTCCAAACATCTAACTTGGATGTTTATACAATGGTTTACTACTAGCCAACAATTACTTGATTTTTTCAAAGGACAACCAACTCAAGAAGAACAAGAGAGGTTAACCACATGGTGCTCAAAGGATGCTCTAGCCAAGTCATATATTCTTAACTCAATCTTTAATTTTTTACTTTTGCACATTAGAAATTGGAAGACTTCACAAGAGACTTGGAACGGTCTTGAAGAATTCTTCTCATCAAGTACGAAGGCAAGAAAGAATCAACTATGGATGGAGTTCACCACCCTCTAGAAAATGCCCAAGCAAAGTGTGATTGATTTTGTTACCAAAATGAAGGACCTTGCAGATCAATTTGGAAGCATTAGAGAGATCATTGATGAAGAGCAGATAGTGAGGCAAGTGACAATGGAATGAAGGCACATGACAAATGGGAAGCTTTCACCAAAGCCATGGACCTCTACATGAACATGTAGGTTCGTGATTTCAACACTCCCATGGGACAATTGTTCACACATGAGGCAAAGCTTATGAAGAATGGAGATAAGTCAAAAGGTAATCAATCCTCTTCCCTATATAGAGATGAGAACAAGAATAAAGATAGAAAAGGCAAAGGTAAAAAATTCTGATGATGAAGGTAGTACCTCTCAAGAAAACTTTGCAAGAAGAGGTAGAGCCTCAACAAGAAGAGGCAGAGGAGGAAGACAAGGTAGGGGGAGAACACAAAGCTCCTCTCCATGTGGTTTAACTAATCACATCAGTGAGAAAACTTTCAAGAATGCTAGATATCGAAGAGGAAGAGATTACAATAGAGGAGGCTATGGAAGCTCAAGAGGTAGATTCAACAACAACAATGGTTACAACAACAACTCATACAACAACAAGAATTATCAAGGAGGATATAAAGGAAGGAGAGACTACAACAATTATGCAGATGATCAAACTCAAGAGGATTCCTTACTTCTCATGAACATTACCATGACACAAGGTAAAGAAAATGAACATGTATTCTATATAGACTCAGGTTGCTCAAATCATGTAGCAAGGAATGTAGCTCTACTCTTGGACTTGGAGGATCCAAGGAATATACATGAAGTCCGAACAGGAGATGACACAAGGCATCCATTGGAGAAGATAAGAGATGTGAAGACTTTAGATGGTAACATGAACCTATTGAGCAAGGTATTGTATGTGCCATCTATCACAAAAAATCTCATTAGTGTAGATCAGATTGTTGAGAAAGGAATGCAGGTGAGATTCACAATGAAAGGAGCATTTGTAGAGGATCCACATGAGGGATTCAAGAGGATAGAAAGAGGAGAAATGTTAGGTAGAATATTTACATTTGAGCTCCAAGATACTAGGAACATTGCATTATGCAATTATGGTGGTCAAATTTTATCAAAATTGGAAATTTGGCACAAGAGGTTAGCTCATATAGGTGAAAGGGCTCTAAAGCAAATCAATAGGGATTAGAGTGTGCTTGGTCTACCAAATATCTCCAAACAACACATGATTTAAAAATGTAGTGCTTGTCAATTTGGCACGTCCCACAAACAACCATTCACAAAGAAGGGATACATACATGGACACCTATTGGAGCTAGTCCATATAGATGTACGGGGACCAAGCAAGGAGTCTTCAATATTTGGATCCAGTTATTGTGTGTCATGCATTGATGATTGTAGCAGATGGACAATACTATATTTTATGAAGCATAAAGATGAATTGTTCTCTTGTTTCAAGAAATATCTAGCCCTTGTAGAAAATCAAACAAGTAAGACTTTGAAGAGGCTAAGGCCAGATGGAGGGGGAGAATATTTCTCCCATGACTTTGATTCTTATCTCCAAGAGAGATGAATCAAAAGATAAATTACAACTAGATATACCTAGAGCAAAATGGAGTGGCAAAGAGAAGAAATAGAACCATAGTAAAAGTTGTAAGGTCAATGCTAAATGGGTAGAGACTATTCCACATCCACCTATTTGATCAATAGGTTCCTATCAAAAACATTGGATGGGATGACACCTTATAAAGCATGGAATGGAAGAAGACCTAGCCTTGATCATTGCAAGATCTTTGTGTGCATAGCATATGCACACATACACTCACAAATCAGAGGCAAATTAGACCGAAAGGTAGAGAAATGCATATTCATTGGCTATGACCTTAATAAGAAAGGTTATAGGCTACATAATCAAAGCAATAAAGGTTTCATTATCAATAGAGATGTTCTTTTTGATGAAAACAAATCTTGGTTTGAGGATGATTGCAAGAAAATCAAACTTCCCTATGACCTAGAGGAAGACTTTCTAACATTGTCTCTAAAGAAGATGAGAGGCTTCAAGAAGGGAAATCAACTCTTGGAACTCCAAAGGTAAAATGAAAGTGCAGGAGATGAGAGATGTGGCAAAATTATCTCAACAAACCATAAGGAGGTCTACTAGAGAGAAAAGGAAGCTAGAAATGTATGGTAATGCCACCTCTTTAGTCACTAAGCATTCAATTTACATTGCACAAGATACAAACTTAAAAGAACCATCTACATATGAAGAAGTCAAGAAGAAGTTAGAATGGAGAGATACTATGGAAGAAGAGATAGAAGCTCTAGAAGACAATGAGAATTGGGAATTGGTTCCCAAGAAACCATCTATGAAGGTCATTGGTTCAAGATGGATCTACAAGGTAAAGAAGAATTTTGATGGCTCAATTAACGGGTATAAAGCAAGGCTTGTCGGCAAAGGGTTCAAACAAACCCAAGGCATTGACTATGAAGAGACATTCTCAGCTATGGAAAAACTCCCCACAATTAGAGTACTCATGAGTGTTGCATCTTCAAAAAATTGGAAGATATATCAAAGGGATTCAAATAATTATTTTTGAAATGGTTGGATTCTAGAAGAGGTATACATGGATCAACCTCCTATCTTTGAAGATCAATCATATGCAGAATATGTATGCAGGTTAAGGAAAGCATTGTATGGCTTAAAGCAAGCTCCTAGCGCTTGGAATCATAGACTTGTCACTTACTTTTAGGATAAATGTTTTATGCTAAGCAAGGTAGATCCTTCACTCTTCATTAAGAGGAACCACTCAGAGGTCATATAACTTTGTGTATATGTGGATGACATATTCATTATAGGTAATGATGCAGATGGAATCAAGAAGATCAAAGCTCAAATGAAAGAAGAGTTCAAGATTAGTGATCTTGGACTTCTCACATACTTCGTAGGCTTGGAAGTAGTATATACAAAGAACGGTATGTTCCTAACTCAAAGAAAGTACATTGGAGATATGCTATGAAATTCAAGATGGAAAATACAAAGGTTGTGAGTACACCCATGGCGGTAAATCTGAAGCTAAATGCTCATGAAGGTGAGTTAATTGAGGATGTTACTAGTTATCAAAGCTTAGTTGGAATCTTGAATTATGCTACTCTAACTAGAATAGATATTTTCTATGGATTTAGTGTGCTAATTCAATCCATCCACACTCCAAGGAAGCCTCACATGGAAGTAGACAAGAGAATATTGAAGTATTTGAAGGGTACAATCAATGAAGGATTGTACTATCCATATACATCTAATATAGATGTCAAGCTCTTTTCTGATGCAGATTGGGAAGGTTCAAAAGATGATTGAAGAAGCACTTCAGGATACCTTAATTTTGCACATACCAAATTTATTTCATGATCTTCCAAGAAGAAACCTACAGCTTCTCTTTCATCAATAGAAGCTGAATATAGAGGACTCGCAAATGCAACTCAAGAAGCGATGTGGATGAGGACCTGATATTCAGATTTAGGGTTGAATACTTCTACTCCACACATATTCAAAGGCAACATTTGTTCAGTCCATATTGCTACTATCCCTATTTATCATGCTAGGACCAAACATATAAAAGTTCATTATCATTATGTCAGGGAAAAGATCATGAGGAAGGAGATACAACTCTCATATGTATACACACACCAACAATGTGTAGATATGATGACACAAGCATTGGATGGAAGCAAATTGAATAGGTTCAAATCCATTATTCGACTATAAGAAATCATGAAGGATTGAAACTCAAGCATCTTAGGCTTGAGGGGGAGCCATTGGTATAATTAGAAAGCCTAAGTGCTTGGCTAATCATTCAAGACTACACATGATTTTATCTCTTCACAAGAAGGAACTTCATGTGAGCCTATGCTAATCATTTTGGGCATAGTTACTTTCGATAAATGTACAAGTAAGGAGAATAAGGAATCTCGTGAAGTTAGGGAGTTGAACCCACAACTCACGTGGTAGGAAGAGTCAATTCAAACCATCCCCAAGTTTACGAACACTTTTAGGTGAGGGAAAATTGAAATTTAAACTTGGAACATGTGTATAAATACACATATTTTTAGTCATGGGAAAGAAGAGCCTTTTTGAGAGGCATTGAGCTACTTCAATAAGCATACATAGAGCTCATATCATGTATGAGTAGTCCACTACACTTCCCTGTATCATATGTTCATTAGCATATACATTGTGATACATTACTTCAAGTTCATCTCTATCTAGTGTTCTCTACAACACGTTCATCATTTTAGTGATTTTGTGGAGTCAATTTCACTATGTGTACTCCATCATTTATTGTAATTTAATTTGGGTTAGCTATCGTAAAGTGTTTACTACTTGCGTATCAATGTTTTTCACATTTGGTTTAGAGGATCGTGAGATATGAATCATAGAAGGTGGCTATTTTTTCACACCTTCTAGATCCTGAAATGTAGAGATGAACCATAGAACCTACCAAAGCTAAAGAAGTCTATTAAGCATCCATAGATTTAACTTGGTAGGTGTAGAGCAGGTTTTGTGCAATACCAACTCATCTCTAGAACTGACCTATCCATCTCTTCACAACATATGCAATAAAAAAAGAGAAAATATATTAATTGCTAGCCACTAGATGTATCTACGAGATCAAACACATGGATTTTGTGTCATTCAAAGGGATATCCCTAAAAAGAATGAAATAGTGCAAGTGTACATTAACTTGGAAAGCTCCTGAATGCAAACAATATATAGGATAGGTCCACTACCCACTATTGACCTTATTTTCGAAAGAGTTGTTGGGAAATAAGTATACAACGTTTTGGATGTTTTTGTGCTATAATCAAGTAGCAACTGCATCAAAAGTATAACAAAAGATTGTCTTTACAACAAAAAGGGGTATCTATGTGCATATACACATACACACATGCACATACACACATATATACACACACATACATGTGCACATACACTTACACATACACACACATACACATGCATATGCACAAACACTTCTACAACAACATAAAAAGACTTGCATGCATGCATTATTGCATATATATATATATATATATATATATATATATATATATATATATATATATATATATATATATATATATATATATATATATATATATATATATATATATATATATATATACATACACACATTAACATATACTTAAATACATGTATATGCACATCCACATGCATGCACATGGATGCAAATGGAAATGCATCCACACGCACATGCATGTTTCATACATATACACATGCATATACATACACTTGTATATGTTTATACACATACACATACATATGCACATATGTATATATACACACACATACACATATATACACACATATATATGCACATATGTACACACACATATACACATACACACACATGCACATACATACATATACACATATACGTGCACATACACACATATACACATACACTTACACATATACATGCACATACATATACACCACACATACACATGCACATGCACATACACATATACACACATATACACTTACACATGCACATTCACATACATACATATACACACACATACACATGCACATGCACATACACATACATACACATATACACTTACACATGCACATGCACATACATGCATATAAACATATACATATGTACATACATTCATATACACACACATATTACAAACATATACATGCACATACGTACACACACATATACATGCACATACGTACACACACATACACATGCACATGTGTACACACATATGAATGAATTATATAATTAAAGTACTAAAACACATGCTTAATATAAACAATAATAACAATTAATAGAACAAAATTTTACATTACTTAGTACTATACACACAATTCAAAACGTAACTGAAATGAACAATATATAGATTATATATATATATATATATATATATATATATATATATATATATATATATATATATATATATATATATATATATATATATATATATATATATATATATATATATATATATATATATATATATATATATATATATATGTGTATATATATATATATATATATATATATCAATGTAAATACATATCCAATGTCATAATCAAGAATCCTAATCATCATCATCATGAGCATCATGATCATCCTCATCCTCATCCTCATCATCATGACCATCCTCATCTAATGTATCTGTGTGAGCACCCTGTGATGGTCGAGGTGGTCCCTCTTGTGTCTGTCTCTCCACCTCATCCATATGTGCCTCTCCATAATACTCATGTATTACATATAACAAACATAAATAAGTAAAACAATTATAACATCCATAAAAATAAAATAATTATATAAAATTTAATAATACTCACAAAGGCATCGGGATGATCTCACATATACTCGCTCAAATGCCGATATCCAAAATGTGTAGCATACTTGATCTCATGTTTTGTATGATATCGTACATAATCCTTTCGCTACATTGAAACAAATAAAAAAGATTAGTTTCTTGTGTTTTAATTAAAATAAAAAATATACTCACAATAACACAAATATACTTACAAATGTAGCTACAAAACCATGATGACCCATTTGGCCTAGGTGCGATGTGTGGCTCGATTCAACTCTCTTCTTTGTAGCAGCCTATTTATTTAAAGAAAAAAGAAATACATAAATTAACTGTAAAAAATTACTAAAATATATGAAAATTATAAATACAAACTATCAATTTGTATACCTTTTGCTAAGGAAATGACTCCTGAAGACATAGCTATCTACGAAAGAACTACCATGTCTCAGGTGGTATGTTAGATCGCCTCTTATTTTTTTCCACCATACAATATTTCCTGTTAATTTAATCTCAAACAGAAAAAAAATTAGAATACATACACATATATACACACACACATACACATACACATACCCACATACACATATACATGCAAACATATACACATACATATATGCATACATATACACATATACATATATATAACATAAACATACATATGCATATCCACATATATACGTACACACATACACATGCATGCATATACACTCATTCATACAAAATACATGCATTTATCCCACAATAATGTGTATTTGTGTATATGTGAATATGTGTGTATGTGTAAATGTGTATATGTGTGTATGTGTAAATATGTATATGTGAATGTTTATGTATGTAAATAATCAGATTATCAACATCAAATACCATTATGTGTAGATTCCAATCAATCAGATGGAACTCCACCACCGTCTCATAATCGTGCAATGACTATATACTGTAAGTACATCAAACTTTTAATTTTAAATATATTTGATAGATACATAATTGAAATATTTTTTTGTTTCTTGTTATAATCAGATTCTAATCAAACAGAGGGCACTCCACCACCTCCTACCCATGCAACGACTTCACATGTGTCCTCCGATAGGAGTTATGATGAATTTCACTATCAACAACATATTATATGTTGGTGTAACTCTTGCTATGGCACGTATCGAAGACCACGATTGTAATGTATTGAACATGAGGCAGAGTATGGTACTTTTGAGTGTGCACCATCACCTGGTCAATGTGATAATGCTTGGGTATGTATTTTTTCTATAAATTAATGTCATTATTTTATTTAAAAACCATATACAAAATCAAATTACTATTGGTATACAAGAATACTTGCTTGATGATGATGATGATGATGATTTTCTCATAATGTTAATATACCTCGTACACGTCATGGACTTGTTGTTCATAAATTACAAGCAGAGGTTTCTAGAAATCCTCGACCTCCTGGTTTAGAGACTGAAATGGTTGGAGATTATCCATTTCCATCTTGTGATCGTTCTCTAGTACAAACATATGATAGAAGAAGATATGGAGGATGGAATAGAGGACCACTTCCTTTAGATGGAGAGGTTTTCAACTTTTGGGGTAATCGCTATATGATTGCTCCATCCACTATTACTAATGGTCGTGGTCTCTTTATTGTAGAGGATTTGTATGTGTCTCCGAACTCTGAAGTCACTCTTGTGTCATTTTGTGGTCCTATATATGGATGGGGAGATTGGCATCGACTTGCACGTTATGCTCAAAGCATGTGTACTTATGGAATATGCTTGAATGGAGCATCCCTTACTAATAGAAGGATTTCACATGCAGAAAATAAAAGATTATATATTGATGGAAGACCTTACACGCATGGAAATATAGTAAGTTTAATAAATAGTAGTCAAGGGTTACATAATAGTTCAAGGACTAATTGCACATTTGAGAAGTGTGAAAATATTTATGAATCACCATACATGAGTAGAGATGTATCAAGATACATAGTTGTCAATGCTATTACTACATTACATGTTGGTCATGAATTATTAGTGAATTATGGATGGTGTAGACCTCCAAGAGCACCTTTTAGCTAGAGAGAGAATGAAATTTTTCTATCCATATTTAATAACTTATATATTTAATTTTATGTTTAAAATTTACTTTTTATTCATTTATGGTATACTTATGATTTTTATTCATGTGTGTAGATTCCAACGCATGATGTTGATGATATTCCTCCACACCATTCACAATTGCCAAGATCTCATTTATTAGAAGCTTCTATGAGGAGGCTACGCAAAAGTGATCCTATGGAATATGCAAGGTTTAAAGATCTATATTCAAAAGAAGATAAAGTACAAGATTTGTGCGACAATGATGAAGATGATAACATGACATATTTTATTAAGGATTGGTATCAAAATGACAGTTAGAGCATTGATATTTCTAAAAATGAGAAATATCTTTGAGAGGAATGTGTAAAGCATGTATATGAAGGAAGTCGTTTGACATGACTAAGTGAGAGTTTACTTATTCTCAATCTTGAAAATCGTTTTGGATGGAGTAATGTATCTGTTTCGTCACTATTAAGGTATTATCTATTTATATATATACATGCATAAATATATACATATAAATACATGCATATAAAGACATACACATAATTATAAATGAATGCATACACACATATAAACATACACACACATATACACACAAACACATGTTATGAGAGTAAGGTCAAATTATACATACCTGTATCGAATGAAGATGTTTTGTCCATCTAGCCTTTAGAATTGTCCACCCAACCTTTAGAATCTTCCTGACACATCTGTTTCTCCTATTCTAGTTGACCTAATACCTGTGCTCCTAACTTTTTGAGAACTTTGCATACAAATATTAAGTATCATTTAGCTATGGAGGTATGAGGTCATTAGAAAAATGGGAGGACAAAATTTATCTTGAAGATTTTGAAGGATGGAGAAATAATTTTAAAGGATGGGCGGAAAGAAAGCATCCATTCAATGCAGGTTTTTATTCTTACTTTAGCTAAGGTAAGAATAGGAACTTGCATTGAATGGACACTTTCTGTCTACCCATCCTTTAAAACTATTCATGCATCTTTCAAAATCTTCAAGATAAATTTGACCCTCCTATTTTCCAAATGACCTAGTACCTCCATAGCTAACTGATATTTTATATTCGTAAACAAATATGTAAGCCTTAGTTAGCAAGGTAGGTAATAGATTGACTAAAAAATAGGAGACAGTCAGCCGATTCAATGGTCTAGATATCTATATGAAAGTCTACAAACCATAATAAACAAAAAGAAAATTAGAAATGAAATCAAATATACACAACTACACATGCATACATACACATACATACATACACATATATATACACATAAACATACATATACACATGTTATGAGAGTAAAGTCAAATTATAGATACTTGTATCGAATTAAGATATTTTGTCCATTTGGAATTGTCTGCCCAACCTTTAGAATCTTCCTAACACCTGCTTCTCCTATTCTAGTCAACCTAATACCTGTGTTGCTAACTCTTTTATGAACTTTGCATACAAATATTAAGTATGAGTTAGGTATGGAGGTATAGTCATTTGAAAAATAGAAGTGAATTTACCTCAAAGAATTTGAAGGATGGAAGAATAATTTTAAAGGATGGGCAGACAAAGCGTCCATTCAGTGCAGGTTTTTGTTCTTACCTTAGATACGGTAAGAACAAGAACTTGCATTGAATAAACACTTCATGCCGGCCCATACTTTAGAATTATTCATCCATTTTCCAAAATCGTCGAGAGAAATTTGCTTGTCTTATTTTCAAACAACCTAATACCTCCATAGTTAACTGACACTTAATCCTTGTAAACAAATATGTAAGTCTTAGTTAGCAAGGCAGGTAATAGATTGACTATAAAATGGGAGATAGCTAAACAATTCAGTGGTCTAGATATGAAAGTCTGCAAACCACAATATACAAAAAAAATTAAAAACAAAATCAAATATACATGGCTACACATGCATACATACATACATACACATTCATACATACATACACATACATACATACATACATACAGATATATACACACATACACATACATATATGCATACACATACGCATACGTATATATACATACATATACACCTATAAAAAACATATACACACATAGATACATATAGATAATTAATATTTCTTTTTTTTTTTATGAACTTACAGGTTATTAAGTTTTTACCAAGTCAGAATATTCTTCCTACCTCACATGATGAAATGAAGAAGATAATCAACAATCTTGGTATAGATTATCAATGTATACATGCATGCCCTAACGATTGTATTTTATATAGAGGTGAATATGTAGACTCTTTGACATGTCCCAAATGTCAATCTCCTCCATATAAGAATGAAGAATGTAAAATCCCAAAAAAGGTACTGAGACATTTTCCATTGGCTCCACGAGTTAGACATATGTTTGACATGGGGATATGATCATAAAAGTACTAATGGAATAATCAGAACTCCTCATGATAGTGTTGTTTTTCAGCATATTGATTCTACATGGCCTGAATTTGCACAAAATCCACATAATCTAAAGTTAGGAGTTGCATTAGATGGAGTTAATCCATTCTCCTTTAAATCCAGTAAATGGTCAACATGGCGAGTGGTAGTCATCAACTACAATCTTTCATGATATCTTAGCATTAAAAAGGAACATTTAATGATTTCACTTTTAATCCCAAGAAAAAGACAATTTAAAGATATGAATATATATCTTGCTCCTCTCATTGACAGTTTCCAAGAGTTATGGAGAGGTATTAATGTCATTTATGTGTCGAAAAGCATCAATGAAAGACATATTATGGTTCGTGGTATTGTTGCTTGGACTATTCACGATTTTCCAGGATATGATGTTTGTTCAGGTATTGATGTAATTTTTTTATTCAATATGCATACAAATAAATGTGTATTTAATCTAATTATATTTTTATCATTTTCATGATGCAAGAATATCTACTAAGGGTTATAAAGCTTGTCCATATTGTGCTGATTGGTTGAGATCAATCTATAGTAAGAATCTTAACAAAAATATTTATCTTTTTGAGATCGATAATTCTTGTGTGATGATCATCCATTAATATCCAAAAGAGAAGCAATACATTTTAATGGAAAACTTGAAACAAGTCAGTGTCCAAAACCTATGATGCCTATGGATTGGTATAAAAAATGGACAGATGGACATCTGTTAGATCCAGAATCAGAAATCTTCAGTGATGATGAAGATAATGAGTATGTGAAGAGAGATAAAGGAAAATTGGCACTCACAGAGAAGATATCAATATGGTATTCTTTGGAGTATTGGAAAGAGTTAAAAGTATGTCATCTTCTTGATCCTATGCATATATTCAAGAATATTGGTTATTCACTATGGCAACATCTTCTTGCACTAAAAGATACCATAGCATCAAGGAATGATTTGAAAGATCAAAACTCAAAACCAAAGTTATGGTCTATTTTTGATAGACATCGACAGGAAACGACTTATGCACCTGCTCCTTGGGCACTTCCAACAAAAGAGATACAGACTATGAACAATAGGATTCAATTTATTCAGACTCCTATAGGATATGGAGCATCTCTCCAAAACATGTTTACTATGGATGATAAGAGCTTATCTAGGTTAAAGACCCATGACTGACATAACTTTTTGAAACATATTTTACTATTGGTTATCGATGGATGTACAACAAAAGGAGTACGAGATGTGATCTATCATCTTGGATCGCTTATAAGGTCATTATGATACTTTTATATTTAATATATATGAATATTTGATATCTTTTATTTTTAAATTAACTCCTTTATAATTTGTTTTATGATATGTATAGGTGGATTACATCAAAAGAGATTGACAAAAACTCGATCCCACAAAAAAAAACATGAATGCAAAGAGCTACTATGTTTGATGAAGAAAGAGCTTCCTACTTCATTTTTTGATATTCAGGTTCACTTATTAGTCCATCTTGTAGATGAAATAGAGATTGCAGGTGTTGTCAACACTCTATGGATGTTTTGGGTCGAGCAATTTACGGGAATTTTAAAAGGTTATGTGCTACAAAGAGCGAAACTAGAAGGATCCATGGCAAAGGGTTGGATGCTTGAAGAGTGCATGTATTATGTTAGTGAGTACCTTGAAAGAGTTCATGAAGAAGCTCCATGTGCATGGACCAATGATTCTTCTTCAAAAATAAGAGATGATTTATTATTAGGTAAGGGAGTTCCATTTTTATTTACATTTAAAAATTGATGTTTCTACTTTTGTAGCATATAATAGCGAATGCATGCAAGCATTCCTTAGAGAGTATGAATAAGAACTTCAAAATCTCCAAAGTAAAAGGCAAAGAAACAAAAGATATAGATGTAATCTCGATAATAATGAGATTACAAATATATCTTCTTTCATGGATTGGCTATATAGTCATCTGCAATGCGCCAACACAAATAATGAAGAAATCTCAGATGAGCAGAGAGAGTTAATGATAGGTTGTGAATGAAAGGTAATTTTTTTTTAATAATATTTTGTTTTTTTCATATATGTATATTAGTTTCTATTTACTAATTTAATTTCTTTTCCAGGATCGAATGTTCACTAATATGTGGGCTTTTGGACAGCATATTAGAATCAAAACCATTGATTCTTTACATAAAACAGAGGATTCTAGTATTGTTGCTTCTTTCAAGCAACTATCACGTGCTAGCTCAAAAGACACAAACCTTATGGATGGCGAACTTGGTTACGTGGGAACTATTGTTGGTATCTACAAAATATCATTTCGTACATTCAAACAGGTAGTATTTTTTTTTTATGATAGAGTTTATTATTTTTTTAAGCACCTAATAATGGGTTTTTGTTTTTATATATTTTGATAGGTCATTTTGAAAATTGCCTGGTTTTGAGTTGAGTATAAAGGTAGCAATTCCACATTAAGAAAGGAATTATCTGGGTTTTGGGCAATCGATTCTTCCAAGGTAATGCAATCTACTAAAGAACCATATATTCTTCCTAGGCATAGTGAACAAGCATTTTTTTATAAAAACCCAGAATCTCGCCCTTGGTGGCAAGTCATTCATGTTCAACCTAGAGGTACGTCATTGTTTGAACAGTTTATTGTTAGAGAGATCGAAGAAAGTCCTCTTGATGATTCACCATCAGATACTGATACATCAACATTTGAACGAGAAATTAGAATCATTATACATGATAATGATACTAATCTTTTTGATGAAGAGGATAATAATCTACATGCTGATTCTACTAACGATGAAGAGGAAGTACCAAAAATCGATATTCATCCATCAATAGATGATGTGACTCATGAGAACACAGATTTAACAATAGAAGAAATAAATGAAATCAATAAGGATAATGAAGATGAGACTATATTGATGTCTTACCAAAATGATGTGCGCAATAATAAAAACATATAAGTAGATTAGATAGTAAATTCTACTCTAGTTATCGATCAATAACTTGAAGCTTCTGAATGGATATCAGATAATAGATTCTTCTTTATTCAACCAGACTATCGATGAATCCTACTAGAGAGATGAAATCATGTTCTTTTAAGTTAGAACATGAAGCTCGAGGGTATGCCTAATTATTTTATATATAGCTTTTCTTCGAGGAACAATTTTTTCTCATGTATATATGCATGTGTCTATATTCATGTGTATTATATGTATACATGTGTTAGTATGCATATATATATGTGTTTCATGTATTTGTATGTGTGTGCATGTGTGTGATATATGTATACATGTGTTAGTATGCATACGTGTATATATGCATATGCATTTGTGTGAATATGCATATGCTCCAGGGTATGCCTAATTATTTTATATATAGCTTTATCTTCGAGGAGCAATTTTTTCTCATGTATATATGCATATGTGTCTATATTCATGTGTATTATATGTATACATGTGTTAGTATGCATATATATATGTGTTTCATGTATATGTATGTGTGTGCATGTGTGTGATATATGTATACATGTGTTAGTATGCATATATATATGTGTTTCATGTATATGTATGTGTGTGCATGTGTGTGATATATGTATACATGTGTTAGTATGCATACGTGTATATATGCATATGAATATTTTACATGCAAGTGTTTATAATTGTGTATGCATGTATAAGTATACATGTGTGCATCTAGGCATGTATATGTGATGTGTACATGTATATATGTATATATGTATATATGTATATGTGTCTATGTGTAAATGTGTACATGTAAATATGTATGCATGTATATATATTTATGTGTGCATTTAGGCATGTATGTGTAATGCATAATGTATCTACTCCATTTTATATTTATGTATGTGTATCTACATGATGTGTATATATCTTTATATATATTATGATCCTCATTGATTCGAGTAGCTATATATAGAGGCATAAGGTTGAGAGGAGAGACGTCTCTCTAGTAGGATGTCGGAGGAATAGATGCAATGTGTACATATACTTCAATCACATGGTTAAAAGTCTGAATTAGAGTTTGTAAATTAGGGTTTTTTAAACCCTAATATCAAAATTAGTGTTTTCGAATTAGGATTTTTGAAATAGAATTTTTGAATTAGAATATTTATAATAGGGTTTTTGAATTATATATATATATATATATATATATATATATATATATATATATATATATATATATATATATATATATATATATATATATATATATATATATATATATATATATATATATATATATATATATATATATATATATATCAGTATGATGTATATGTGTGTGTATGCGTGTATTTGTACCTCTAGTCTCACTCTTTTCTCTCTCTCTCTCATATACATACATACATACATACATAAACACACATATTGATATCCATATATATATATATATATATATATATATATATATATATATATATATATATATATATATATATATATATATATATATATATATATATATATATATATATATATATATATATATATATACACATAAAAACAATGCGTACTGTGCATTATCGTGACGATGAGCCATAAGTGACTGCATCTCCTTTAGACACCACTTATGCAACCATCGTGTCCCAAACTCTATCTCAAGTGAACTAAGTACGTATTTTGTATCCCTCTCATCATGCTCACTACAAAAATAAAAAAAATCATGTAAATAAAACATAAGATATTTATTTCAATTTATATGTAAAAGTTATACTTACTTCCACTGTAAGTGGACAAGGTGCAGGTAAGAGTCGCATAATGCTCGCATTCTTCTCTTGAACTCCAATCCATTCCCTATGTAGACAATGTTCCCCTCTGGCTCTATATCACACTCTAGCCCTAAGGTGCCTATGCATGTCCTCATAGGCACCTGTGCTCTGCTATGCATACATAATGATCTAGAGGTGGTATAGGTGTCCTAAAAGTAGATAGAATAAAATAAATAAAAATATGTGTTATAATATCATTAAAAATAAGACTTTTTATGAGAGTGAGTTTCACCTTTCTCTCTCTACTAGGATCCATAATACATGTACATATAAAACAAAATGGGTTAGAAATCAATATATATACATGTACATATGTATGTGTTTTTATGTGTATGTAGGTGTATTGTGAGTGTGTGTATGTATGTAAGCATGTATGTATGCATATGCATGTGCATTATGTATGCAAATGTATGCATGTGTGTGTATGTGTGTGTGTATGCATGTAAGTATGTATGTATCCATATGCATATGCATTATGTATGCATATGTATGCATGTATGTGTATGTGTCTGTATGTGTGTGTATGCATATATATGTGTGTATGTCTCTATGTGCCTGTCTATGCATATATGTGTGTGTATGTGTGCATGTGTGTGTGTATGTGTGTGTATGTGTGTGTGTGTCTATGTGTGTGTCTGTGTGTATATATGTGTATATCTATATATATGTGTCTATATGCATCTGTATGTATGTGTGTAAATGTGTGTGGATGTGTGTATGTGTGTGTAAGTGGCTATGTGTCTATGTGTGTTTCTAGGTGTGTATATATGTGTGTATCTATATATATATGTCTATATGCATGTGTATGTGTGTGTGTAAATGTGTGTGGATGTGTGTATGTGTGTGTAAGTCTGTATGTGTCTATGTGTGTAGTGTGTGTGTATCTGTGTGTCTGTGTGTAAGTTTGTATGTGTCTATGTGTATGTGTGTGTCTATGTGTGTAAGTGTGTGTGTGTGTGTGTCTATGTGTGTATGTCTGTGTGCATGCATGTGTAAGTGTGTCTGTGTATGTGTGTGTGTGTGTAAATCTGTGTGTATATGTGTGTGTATGTGTGTCTATGTGTCTATGTGTGTGTATGTATCTATGTGTGTGTATGTGTCTATGTGTGTATGTGTATGCATGTAACCATGTATCTATGCATATGCATGGGCATTATGTATGCATATGTATGCATGTGTGTGTATGTGTGTATGTGTGTATGTGTGTATGTGTGTATGCGTGTGTATGTGTGTGTATGCATATATATGTGTGTATGTGTGTGTGTCTCTCTCTACATGTGTGTGTGTCTATGTGTGTATATGTATGTGTGTGTATGTGTGTGTATGCATGTAAGCATGTATGTATGCATATGCATGTGCATTATGTATGCATGTGTGTATGTGTGTGCATATGTGTGTATATGTCTCTCTACGTGTGTGTGTGTATGCATATGTATGCACGTATGTGTATGTGTATGTATGTCTCTCTACGTGTGTGTATGCATATATGCGTGTGTATGTGTGTGTGTCTATGTGTGTATGTGTGTGTGTGTGTCTATGTGTGTATGTGTGCATCTATGTGTGTATATACGTGTGTATCTATATATATGTGTCTGTATGCATGTGTATGTGTCTGTGTAAATGTGTCTGGATGTGTGTGTTTGTGTAAGTGTGTATGTGTCTATGAGTGTGTATGTTTTTATGTGTGTATGTGTCTATATGTGTGTATGTGTCTATGTGTGTATGTGTATGCATGTATGTATACATATGCATGTGCATTATGTATGCATATGTGTGTGTATGTGTGTGTATGCATGTAAGTATGTATGTATGCATATGCATATGCATTACGTGTGTAGGTTTCTATGTGTGTGTATGTGTGTGTGTATGTGCATGTGTGTGTCTATGTGTGTATGTGTGTGTAAATTTGTGTGTATATGTGTGTGTATGTGTATGTGTGTGTGTGTAAGTATGTCTGTATGCATATGCATAAGCCTTATGTATGCATGTATGTGTATGTCTCTCTCTATGTGTGTGTGTATGCATATATGTGTGTGTATGTGTCTATATGTGTGTGTGCCTATGTGTGTGTGTGTGTGTCTATGTGTGTGTGTGTGTGTCTATGTGTGGTTATACATATATATATATATATATATATATATATATATATATATATATATATATATATATATATATATATATATATATATATATATATATATATATATATATATATATATATATATATATATGTGTGTGTGTGTGTGTGTGTGTGTGTGTGTGTGTGTCTGTATGCATGTGTATGTGTGTGGATGTGTGTGTGTGTAAGTGTGTATGTGTCTATGTGTGTGTGTATGTGTGTGTGTGTATGTGTATGTGTGTCTATGTTTGATTGTGTGTGTGTGTCTATGTGTGTATGCATGTGTCTATGTGTGTATATATGTGTGTGTGTCTGCATGTGTATGTGTGTATGTAAATTAGTGTGTATATGTGTGTGTGTAAATATGTGTGTATGTGTGTGTATCTATGTGTGTATGTCCGTCTGTGTGCATATACATGTGTATGTGTATATATATGTGTGTATGCATGTGTATGTGTGTGGATGTGTGTTTGTGTGTGTGTAAGTGTGTATGTGTCTAATATGTATGTGTGTGTATATGTGTGTGTGTCTATGTGTGTATGTGTGTGTGTGTCTATGTGTATGTGTGTGTGTCTATGTGTGTGTATATGTGTGTGTGTATGCATATGTATGTGTGTGTGTGTGTAAATTTGTGTGTGTGTGCATACTTGGCTTCACGAGATGTGTGTGTTGATCTCTCTCTCTCTCTCTCTCTCTCTCTCTCTCTCTTTCTCTCTCTTTGTCTCGCTCTCTCTCTCTCTGTCTGTCTGTCTATCTCTCTCTCTCTCGTGTCCTAATCCAAACACAAATGTGTCGGGAGAAATCAAAACTTTTTTTTGAGATTCCAGAGCGTCGCTTATGCGATGCTTTGAAGACCAGGATGTCGTGTATGCAACGATCGAGTGTTGCAAGAAGTTTGCCAATGTCATTAAAAGCATCGCTGACCAGCAACACTCTTTGTGACACATATTTTTAGCATCGCATAAGCGACGCTAGCATCACTTATGCGATGACATGTCTTTTTTTTAATAGAAAACATGCTCATCGCTTATGCGATGCTAGCATTGCATAAGCAACGAGACCCTATTTTTTTCAATTCGGGGGCATCGCTATGCCCCCCTATTTCTAGTAGTGAACGAGTGTTTACTACTCGTTAAAGCTATGGATTGTCTTCTCATGAACAATTTATGTTTGTAGTATACTTTGAAGTTTGGTATTTTGATAGTGGTGTAAGCAAACATATTGTCTTCTGACATAGTTTCTGCACTTCACTCGGATCTACCCCTAAAGGGAATACTATCATATGTGCAAACAAAATCATTTTATCCTCTCATAGGAATTGGAAAGATCAATCTTAATAGGCTTGGTTGTTAAATTCGTTGATCAAAGGTATGCAAATTGTGATATCTCAAATGGTAATTATATCATTTCTTTTGAAATTTTATTTTATGGGTTGTATAAACTCATCAATTATGAAAAATTTGAGAACGATTCAGCATGTGTGGCTCAATGCTATTTCAATGAAAAATTTTGCATGCATGCTTCAATCATTTGATTTTTTCTAGCTTTCTTTGCTTACAAAAATTTGAAATGGTTTCCCATTTGACTAAACTTGAGGCACCTTCTACGCATTTTTTTGGAGGGCTTTATTCTGGGTAAGTTAAAATGTTCTTCCTTTTCCAAATATGGGTTAGTTAGCATTGTACATAAATTGTATCTTGTTCATACTAATGTCTATGGTCCCATGCAGACACCTTCATTTGGGAATTACTATACTTTGTGACTTTCATTGATCACTTTTCTAGACATGCATGGATTTATCCATTGAAAGCTATTAGTAGTAGCTAGGACACTCAAGGTGCTATGAGGCATGGAAGCCATTGGAGAGAGTCAAAACAGAGGAAGAACCAAGCAGGACCAAACAGGCAGAGCAGCCAATGAAGATCTAGCAACTAGGCCTATACCATTTTTCAAAGGAGAAATCTTTTTCAATAGTGATTTTCATCACTACATCAACATTACATCAACATTATAAAAACCATTTTTGGTACATTAGAATCCATTTTGTTCAAGCCAAGGAGTCCTCGAGTTTGAGAGTATTAGAAGTACCTATGTATCAATTTTCATAATTTTTAGACTTCATTTGAGACCTCAAATAAGCCCTAGAACTTAATTTTTAACTAGGCCGAACACTAGGTATGGGCACAGCCAAAAGATAGTCAAAAACAATAAAAGGATCTAGAGAGCTCATTTTTTAGGTTCGCAAATTGGGAATTGAAGTAAAAAAGAGCTGCTAATTGTGTTATTGGTTGATTGATGATTCCATTGCTCCATCTCTTTGCCCTACCATGTGTGTGTGTATGTATGTGTGTGCATGCTTGTGTGCTTCTCACTCATGCACTTGTGCCTTCACTTGCTCACGGTCGTCATACCCTCCTCATGTCTTCTCAGATTGACCATTATGAGGTGGATCTCCTCACGTTGGTACTTGCAATTATGTTAGAGTGACACCAAATTTGGCATCGTTGTCTGGAATCGAGCTTTGAGGATGAGCATGTGATGGTAAGATGTAGAGATGTGAGGTTGGAATCATAGGTAATCTCTTACTTTTTATTCTTCTACCTACTTCACCATCATTATCACCATCTCTAGTCTCCATCTCCTTCCATCATCATCTTCATCATTTTGGTCATATCCCCACACTCCATCTTCATTTCCTCATTTCACTAGTGAGCGTGAGAGAGAGAGAGCAATTTTTTTGTGCCTTGTTTTTGCATGTTTCTTGAGTGTTCTTGTAGGTAGGAGCTTCCACAATAGCTACAACAACTCCAACAAGTACAAAAATCATGGGGCATTGACCTCTATCAATCATGATAGACAAAAAAATCAGTCCTTTGGTAAAACTAAGTGTAGCAACATAGAGTAGAGACCTTGCACATAACAAATCCATAAAAATTTCAAAAAAAAAAATCATTTTTTCTATCCATCGTGATTGACACCATCAATCATGATTGACATTGTCCATCGTGATGGACAACCTATCCATCGTGATTGACAATCCACGATAGACACCTTTGTCCATCGTGACATAGTCCATCCATCGCAACAAACACCCTTTTCCATTGTGATCAACACAAATATCATGATTGACACTTAAAAACAACAAAAAATCTATCCGTCGCGATGCATAGGACCACGACTGACAAAATCTATGCAAAAGACCATAAAATTTAGTCCATCATGATTGACATTGTCCATCATGAGCGACACTATCAATCACCATCGACACATCAATCGCGATTGATATATCAATCGTGTCTGACACCATCAATCACGATTGACACCATCAATCACGATCGATACATCAATCATGATCAACATAATCAATCATGATTGGCACCATCAATTGCTATCGACACCATCAATCATGATCGACACATCAATCATGATCGACACCATCAATCGCGATTGACACACCATGATGGATAGCTCTGTCCATCGCGATTGACAGCCCTGTCCATCGCAATTGATAGTCAATTTCAGCTAGTTTTTAGGGTTTGTAAATTTTTAACTTGTTTCTAATATTGACCAAAATGTTCAAGTGATTGGAGCATCATGAGGCCCTCAAGCAAATATTTTGGAGAAGTCCTATTTGAGTGTTTGCAAGTGAAAGCATGTTAATGTTTACAAAAAAGTGATGTTCGAGATATAGTTAATTAGCTGGAAAAACCTGATCCTTCTTAGCTGAACATCGTGCAATAGTTATTGAAAGAGAAGTAAAAGCGAGGTGGTGGGATGAGAGTAGGCGACAGTACGCATGCTCAAGCGTGGAGCATTCATGACATGGGTTTTTCTGCTTGTTGCATGTTGGAGAGTCCACCGCAGTACCTCATCTCACCTAGGAGTTTTTCTACATAGCTGATTGTTGTCTTTTGCAGCCATACATTCATTATGGAGCGTGCAGAAAAAAATTTCTTGGTTATTGTTTTGTTGATCCTGTGCTGTTGTAACGAGTCATGAATAAATCTTTCAATGATTATCTTGATGGGCGATGGAAGACATACGTGTGCAACACAAAATTGGAGGCTTTAATCAACTCTAAAGAATCAGTTCTCGCATTTGCTTCTACTCATTGCGCTTCAAGTTCCCTAACTTTCATGGTGCCAAGAATAGGGTCGACCCAAAAGCTTTGTATTGGATATTATTAGCCCAAGTTGCAGTGGAAAATCGACTCTGTTAAGAGCAAGAAACAGACTTTGGAAGCCACCACTAACATGTATCCTTGGGACAAAAAAGACATTACAAAGCTTGATGCAATTTGTGTGGGTTGCAGAGTAGGAATGCTTTTCCAACTCCCTGCGTGGAGCTTTCATGACGTGGGTTTTTTTGCGTGCTGCATGTTGGAGAGTACGCCATAGTACCTCATCTCACCTGGGATATTTTTTGCGTGCTTCATGTTGAGTGGGGAAAAATGAGAGGGACTCCATCACTATAGGCATTTTTTTGCACGCTGCATCCTGAGTGGGGAATATTGATAACTATTTTTCTATGCGCTGCATGTTGGAGAGTATGCCATAGTACCTCTTCTCGCTAGTGAGTTTTTCTATGTGCTGCATGTTGAGTGAGAACAGTGAGAGGGACTCCATCACTATACGTATTTTCAAGAATCATGACACCTTTTTTGTGCAACAATGTTTCCAATTACATTGGCAATGGCTGAGAGAGCTAAACCTTGACTTAAGCCAACATTGCGTATGGTTAGATGGTGCAGCTTCTCGTTGTAGGGACTGATGACATTGATTTTATGGTGATGTGTGGGCTCTTGGCCCTTGCACATTTTGTACAATTCCCTCATTAATCTACTTTTTTCTTGTTCTCTAAAAAAAGGGAAGTTATATATGAGTAACATCTCAGATTGTGGATGATTGTTGCAGGTTTAAAAGTATGCCTAACAATGTCCATTTAGTTCAATATTGTTCATTCATTGTATCTAACATCTGAGGTTTTTGATGATTGTTGTAGGTTTAAAAGTAGTATAACAAGTCTACATACCTAAGTGATGGATCACATAATGATATCAGATGAGCATACTCAATGTAAAGTCAATATAATAAAGTGGATTGATGAGTGGTAGATGTTATTGTATTTATGGTTTCTTCATCATTTGTAGTGTGTTGATGCAGGGCAGTCTCGGACAAGCGACCTGGGAAATTAATACAATACCAGTAGTGGATAGTGATCATCAAGCATTAAGATGTTATTGGAAGGAAAAGAAAAGGAAATATAGAGACACAATAACGTCAAGGTCGGGCACTAATGTGGAGGGTAATGGTAATTACAGTTCACGCAACTTGGATGGCATTGTGGATAAGATCATCAAGTATTTTAAAAATCAAACTAGACACTTATGTTGTGAAGATAAAATCAAGGCACTAAATAGGATGTTGCAGAGTCGATGTATTGGGCAACTTTTTGATGCAATGGGCAGTAACAAAGATCATGTAACATGTGCCCTTTTCATCAATCTTCGGAATACACTGCAAAGTATGAGAAAGAATTCTAATGACCTTGTGTTGAAGAGATCAACATTGATGATGGCTCTAAATAGTTATGCATATTCATCAACAAATCAGATAAATATTTCAAGACTTTCTAGGGTATTGGGAATAAGCAAGAAAGTCATCGATGATACGATTGGACAATTAAGTATAGTTGAGTCTGATCATAGTTTTTTGAAGGCAATTGGTAGGGCAACACGTACCACATGTATCACACAAGAGGTCAAGCATTTGATTATCACATTTTGGACAACAGAGAGCACGATGTCACCAAATAAAAAGGATATAAGCAAGACCCGACTTGGTAGAAATCAATATTTGGAGCATCTTGTTCACCTTCTTGATGTATCTCAGGTAATCCTATTTTCAATCATCATTTCATGATTTTAGCTAATTATACAAGAACCAGTAACAAGTTACTTATAGTAACAATCTAATAGTAATAGCTAACTAGTAACAAAATAGTAATAGCTAACTAGTAACAAGCTATTTAGAAATAGATTATTACAAACAACTAACCAAGAAACTTGCTCTTAAGTAATAGCCAATTAGTAACAAGATAATAAGTAATAGCTAATTACTAATAACCATCCAAGAACCAACTACTTAGCAATAGCTAATTGGTAACAAGTTAATTAGTGATAACTAATTACTAACAACTAACCAAGAAGTAGCTACTTAATAATAATGAACTCTTAACAAGCTAAATAGTAATAGCTAATTACTAACAACTAAGAACCAGCTACTTAGTAATACGTAACTAGTAACAAGATAATTAGTAATAGGTAATTACAAAAAACTTACCAAGAACCAACTACTTAGTAATAGCTAATTAGTAGAAGCTAATTAGTAATAGCTAATTACAAATAGCTTACTCGGAGAACTAACTGCTTAGTAATATTTAATTACTAACAAGCTAATTAGTAGTAGATAATTACTAACAACTAACTAAGAACTAGCTACTTAGTAATAGATAATTGGTAACAAGCTAATTAGTAATAGTTTATTAGTAATAATTAATTAGAAACAATTAACCAACCACTAGCTACTTAATAATAACTAACTATTAACAAGCTAAATAGTAGTAGCTAATTATTGAGAACTAACTAAGAACTAGCTACTTAGTAATAGGTTACTAGTAGCAAGCTAATTAGTAATAGCTAATTACAAATGACTATCCAAGAACCAGCTACTTAGTAGTAGCTAATTAGTAACAAGTTAGTAATAGCTAATTAGCAATAGATAATTACAAACAGCTAACCAAGAACGAGCTACATAGTAATAGGTAATTAGTAACAAGCTAATTAGTAATAGCTAATTACAAACAACTAACCAATAACTAGCTACTTAGAAATAGTTAATTACTAACAAGCTAATTAGTAATAAGCTACTTAGTAATAGCTAATTAGTAGAAGCTAATTAGTAATAGGTAATTACAAAAAGCTAATTACGAACCAACTACCTAGTAATAGCTAATTACTAACAAGCTAATTAGTAACAAGCTAATAAGTAACAAGCTAATTAGTAACAAGCTAATTAGTAATAGCTAATTACAAACAGCTAATTACAAATAGCTAACCAAGAATCGGCTACTTAGTAATAGCTAATTACTAACAAGATAATTAGTAATAGCTAATTAGTAACAAGCTAGTTAGTAACAAGCTAATTAGTAATAAGCTAATTAGTAATAGCTAATTAGTAACAAGCTAATGAGTAACAAGCTAGTTAGTAACAAGCTAATTGGTAACAAGCTAATTAGTAATAGCTAATTAGTAACAAGCTAATTAGTAATAGCTAGTTACAAACAAATAACCAAGAACAAGCTACTTAGCAATAGCTAATTACTAACAAGCTAATTAGTAATAGCTAATTAGTAATAGCTAATTAGTAACAAGCTAATTAGTAATAGCTGATTAGTAACAAGCTAATTAGTAGTAGCTAATTAATAACAAGCTAATGAGTAACAAGCTAGTTGGTAACAAGCTAATTAGTAACAAGCTAATTAGTAATATCTAATTAGTAACAAGCTAATTAGTAATAGCTAATTACAAACAATAAACCAAGAACAAACTACTTAGTAATAGCTAATTACTAACAAGCTAACTAGTAATAACTAATTAGTGACAAGATAATGAGTAACAAGCTAATTAGTAACAAGTTAATTAATAGCAAGCTAATTAGTAATAGCTAATTAGTAACAAGCTAACGAGTAATAGCTAGTTAGTAACAAGCTAATTAATAATAGATAATTACAAATAGCTAACCAAGAACTAGCTACTTAGTATAGCTAATTAGTAACAAGCAAATTAGTAATAGCTAACTAGTAACAAGCTAATTCGTAACAAGCTAATTAGTAACAAGATAATTAGTAATAGCTAATTACAAACACCTAACCAAGAACTAACTACTTAGTAATATTTGATTAGTAACAAGCTAATTAGTAATAGCTAATTACAAACAGCTAACCAAGAACTAGCTACTTAGTAATAACTAATTGCTAACAAGCTGATTGTTCTTAGTAATAGCTAATTACTGAGAACTAACTAAGAACCATCTACTTAGTAATAGCTAGTTACAAATAGCTAACCAAGAACCAACTACTTAATAATAGCTAATTACTAACAAGCTATTTACTAATAACTAATTACTGAGAACTAACTAGTAACAATCTAACACCTTGTAACAAGTAGCCACCAACTACTTAGTAATAGCAAACTGATAACTAGCTAATTAATGACTATTAATAACCACTTGTTTGTGTAATGTAGATGGATCTATTTATACACTTCAAACAATTGCATACAATGATAAATATCCAGCTTCAAAAGGTCGAATCATTGAAGCCATATTTTGTTAAGAGATTGAAAGACTGATTCACATGTTGCTGCATTTATCACGATCAAATGTCATACCTGAAGGATGCAATCAATCTCCTACACAAATCAAGCTAGGTCGTGCATAGCTGTCTTTGTAAATGTCATTGTTCTATTTGTCAAGTAGGGAAGAAATCAAGGTGCAATGCTTGAGCATCTACATTTCAATCGATTAGCAGCATTATAGAGAGTATTCTATGTCCACGTCAAAATGATACCACATTCCACTAGTACAAATGTGTGATGGGTGAGTGCTCTGATTGCAGAGTAGGACATTTTAAGTGGTGTCCGAGAGAGACTAGCATCGAGGAATATCATATTCCTATAAATATCTTTGAAGATGTCAAGTCAATGTACGAAGGACAAGTTCATAAGAGGAAAGAATTGATAAAGAGGGAGATGAGTCCTAAAGTTGTAACATGATTATTTGAGAAAAATCTAAAGAAATTTATCAAGCACAATTTCATTTATTTATGGCAAGCAAACTAGTCTAAGATGTGTGTCCTTGAATTTCCAGGCGATGTTGTGGTTTCAATGGTTGATTTTGCAGAAAACTATACATTCCGTGAGCAAAATGAACTACAATCTATGCATTGGTGGTCTGTACAGGTAACTATTTTTGTGCATATCACTGTTGGTGCAAAGTCCAAGCCCACACATTTGGCTTGAAGTTCATAAACATATGAAGCTCTATGGAAACCATTGCTAGGAAGATTTTTCATCCTTACCATTTGTAAAAGTCATTTTTGACTTGAGAGAATATTTGTAACCATCTACCAAAAACTGGTGGACTTGTTAGATAGAAAAGTAACTACTTTATTGAGAGAATATTGAATACTTTTAGAGAGAGCCAAAAGTTGAATTCAAAATTCAAATTTGAATGAAGCACTTAAAAAATGTAGCATGTAAGAGTCGCTAGTAGAAGTGACTCAATTCCCAAGTTCTCCATTTGCCATTTTGTAAGAGTGTGAGGTCTACATTGTAGCCTACACTACTCACCATCATTAGGCTATGATTGTCAAGCCTATGATCTTGTACAACATTGTTCATTAATACAATACATCTACATTGTTCATCTATGATCTCTCTATTAGTCATTCTTAATTGTCAACTTGTGCTGCTCATATCTCAGTCATTTCTCCACCAAGTTCAATGATCTATAGCTTGTTGGAATCAGGTCCAAGTTATCTAAGAAAATCCATTCAGCCAATTTGGAGAAAAGCACATCGAAGCACTCACTAGTCAAACTCTGTAGAGGTCCTAAAAAATCGGGGGTAATGTTTCAATTGCTAAATTGATTGCTCTATGTATAGTGCATCAATTCAAGTGATTCCACTTGGAATCATTAGCTTACTAAGATAATTAGATACCTATAAGATGAATTTTTCTAATTCCTACTGTACAGGTGGCACTGAGCATAACAAGCAACAGGTGTGCGTTCAAAAATAGAAGGTTTTCATTGATCCTTCAAGTTGGAAGTAGTATGTTTTGATTCAATATTTTCTTACATCATTTCCAAAGTACACTTGTATAGTGTCATTAGAAAGCTAAGAGGGCCCACAACTCAACTATGAACCTTCAAGAGGCTGGTACAAAGCAGGATTTGGCAGTACCTACTCATTTTCTTGGAGTGAGTCCATCCATCTTTCCCAACAGTGGTATCAGAGCAAAGTTAAGGTAAAATGGGAGATCGTTTCCCTTCTTTCATTGATAAATTGGATAGAAACAACTACCAAGCATGGTCCTTGAGGATGAAGACATACTTACAAGGAAGGAGCCTTTATGGATACATCTCAGGAGATGAGGAGATGCCCATATTTAGAAGCAAAGGACAACCTACAAGAGAGGAGCATGAAAGACTCAACACATGGTGTGCTAAGGATGCATTACCAAGGTCTTACTTACTTAACTCAATCTTTGATTTTCTTCTTCCACATATTAGGAACTGTAAGACATCCCAAGAGAGTTGGGAAACATTGTCTTCATATTTCTCTTCCAACACAAGGGCTAAGAGGAACCAATTGTGGATTGAGTTTACCACTCAAAGAAAGCAACCCAAGCAAGGCATCTCAGAGTATGTGACCAAAGTCAAAGATGTAGCAGATCAATTGGCAAGCATAGGAGAAGAAATTGAAGAGGAGCATATTGTAAGACAAGTGATAAATGGCATTAAAGCTGATGACAAATGGGAGAGCTTCACAACTGCCATTGACTTGTACATGGACATGCAGATTCCAGACCTTAGCACACTCATGGGGCAACTATTTACCCATGAAGCCAAGCTAAAAAAGAATGGAGATTCATCAAGAGGTAATAGATCTTCTGCCCTATACACGGATAAAAGTAAATCCAAAGAAAAAGGAAGAAGAAAAAGGTTAAAGATGAAGGAACTACCTCCCAAGCCAACTATGCAGGGAGAGGTAGAACCTCAAGAGGAATTGCAGGTAATATACCTTTGTGTATATGTTGACGATATTATACTCATCTTTGACTAACCATCCCAAAGCATCACTAGAAATAGCAAATAGAAGAGGAGCAAGGGGACAACCTTGTAAGATAGATCTATAAAGATTGAAGGGTTCACAAACAGAACCACTCATAGCCACCCTAGAGTTGGCATTACTCCGTGTTTGTGTTTGTAATATCGATTATGTTTGTAATCTCGATTATGTTTGTAATCTCAATTATGACTGTAATCTCGATTATGGTCTTGATGTATTCCATGATATATAGAAAAAATCTCTTCATCAAGAGGAAATTATCTGGAAATAATATCTGCATACTCAATACGATTTGGGGCTATTAACCATTTCCAAAGTTGATCTCACAGATAGTTAACTCTTTCACTAATTATCATCTTTGGTAACCTTAGACAACATTTTCTAATGTTGTAAAATAACCTGTAAGTAGTAGTATCAATTATCAATGTATTGTTGGACGTGTACTCCACATTCTTGTCCCAAAAATGAGCCAGTTTCTTAAAATGGATTGAAAAATTCCAAAAACATTGATCCCTCCCCCATAGTCACTCCAAATCCAGACATTGAAATGTTCAAGGCACGATTGAAGAAAAGCATTATAGTCAGGAAGCCTGCTTCCTTTGGATATTCATAAATACTTCAACTTCCAAAATCAGAGCCCTAGGTTGTAAATCGTTGTGAATAGGTTTCAATTCCTATATCTCCTCCTCTGTCAGGCCAAGTTGAATCTTTGGAGGGTCCCTTTCTATCTCAATAAATTTTGGTTCCATTATCACATGATCCAACCTCTTTCGTTTTTTTGACTTGCCTAGTATTTGTTTAGGCTCTTGATTGCCTTTTGGTGTAAACACTAGTACATGATTAGTTTGAGTTGAAATTGATAATTTCTGCTCAACTGTTGTTGCAATAAGATTAGTTTGAGTTGAAATAGGACATGTTTGAGTTGAAATAGGACATGTTTGAGTTGAAATAGGATCAGTTTGAGTTGAAGCTGATACGTTATTTAGTTTTTTTTCTTTTTGGGCATCTTTGTCCTCAACTTCTATTGCAGCCTAACATTGACTTGTTGAGGACGTAAGAATCTCTTTTGCAGTAGCTATGGATGGAACTTTGTTCTTTATCTGACCTATAAGCCGAGTGCCACTCCTATCTAGACAATCTAATCCAGAGAAAGTGAAACTCTCTCTCTCTCTAATCTCATCTAAGGAAAAGGGCTCTGGTAGTGGAATCTATTTCACTTTCACTTTCCCTTTGGAAGGGACTCCTTTGAATCCATTTGCTCTACTCATCCATAGCTGAGAACACATATATAAGCTCTCCATACTTTTTCCTCCTAAAATAGTGGAGAATTATACTCCCATGTGAAGGAAAATTACATTGAAAAGTAGAGGAAATGCATTCCTTCTCTATAATATAGACTAAGAGATGTTTCCTAAACACCTCTTCTCTCTAAAGGAAAACTTAATCTATTCTTCTCCTATGAAGAAATCATGTTTTCCTTTCCTTCTTTCGCTCTCAAAGAGTAGGAGCTAAAGTGAGACCACTGAACTAAAGTGAGATCTCTCATGGATCTCTAAGCTGATTCCCACTTTCTCCTTTCCTTAAAAGAGAAACTCATGAATTTATTTAGTCCTCTCTTCCATAAGTAATGCATAATCCCTCATTACATATATTCCAATGAAGATGGAGAACAAGTCTCCCCTGAGTAATGAAGGTGTATGTAGTGAAGAGTGGAGAAAATAAATTCCTAACAAGGTTCAAAGCCCTCTGCTAAAATGGTCAGCAATGATATGACATGATACGACAAACACATGTGTATCCATACTAAAGAGCTATCTATGCTAACCATACTCTATGCATGGACCTATACGATCCACTCAAACTCATGGAATTATCCTTCGTAAAAACATCAAAATGAGTATGTGATATCCCTAGTGATAAAATCGCCTATCACATTCTCTACTGGAAGAATAAATCTTCCCTAAACTATGAAGGATAACTCCCAATCCTAAGGAGATGTGGTCTCCTATGATCTAGTGAGACATGATGCCATGAATGATGAGTCCTTTTCTTCTTGGGCATAGAAGAAGAGTCCTCAAGGGGAAGTTGTTTCCACTGTCACATACCAGTGGAACTTTCTTCCAATTCACGGTGTCATACCTACACTAAACCGAATATATATTCTAAACATATGTAATGGAATACATAGGTGGACTCTAATGAATCCCATATCCTAGAATCATGTCAGTGGACTCAAATGAGTCCCATGTCCTCGAACATGGTTCTAGTCAATATGTGACAATGGATATCCCTTTCTGTTCCAAACTTACTTGTTCATAGGTACCAAGACTAAGTCTAAGTACCTGTCTGTAGATCCCAATATACGTACATGTATTGGGTACCCTAACTATTCCTGACTAAGGGATCTATGCTCTAAGTCATAGAGCTAGTGCCAGACATGTGGCCTTCCTAACCATCACTCGAATCACATAAGCACCCATCGATGTTCTCTCATGAAACCCATCTCTGTGATCCCATCTATTTGGTTTCCTTAGTAGTGTAGTAGAAATGCTTCACTACTTGGTCAAGTGATGTGCATGAGTGAAACTAGTCACTCTTTGGGTATTCCTGATAATACCCCATAGTCTCCTTATCATCATGTGAGACTCTTGTGAAGATAAGTAAATCTTCACTACTTTGGAGAGTATCATATATGTATCTCCCGTACCTATATGCAACTTCCTAAAACCTATAGGATTGCTCATGCACATTACTAATGGTGAAGGTGTAGCTCCTTCCCTTAGCAATCCTATGGTCTAAATCCATAAGGATTATGTGTAGGGATCCTGTTACTACTGAAGTTGTCTTATGTATACTACTATGATGGTCCTAAGTCCATCAAATACATGCTTACAAGCATGCCTAGGTCTTATTGATGTTTGCAGAAGGGACATGTTACCATGCCATAACATTCTTACCTAAAGGCAAGTGCATATTTAATGCCATGAGGTGGGAAAAATTTCGACAGCATTTCCCCAAGAAATGGAATCCCAAAAAAAAATTTAACCATAAGCTCAGTGGCACATAGGCCACCCAACAACATAGGGCTTGACAAGCCCATGGCATGCACGCCATAAACTCATATATGGACTCCATAACCTGCAAAACCTAAAAACAAATGTTGGCAACCATTCTCTGTGTTGCCTAACCATGTACTTTCTGCAATCCTCTTTCTTGCCTGTTGATCCATACTTTTAAAATTTAAACAATGATCAACATTTGATGTATGCAATCCCATCTATGCATGTACATACAAAACATGCCATAACATAAAGTAAAATGCCTCAAGCATAAAGCATACGTCCCTGAATGATTTGGTATTGGAATTGCATGCATCCAATCCTTCTCGATGAACTTCAAGACCTCTGTACCTTCCTCCTCAGGTCCTAACATAAGCTTTGAAGTGTCCGAAAACATCGGATCACTTCCCAAAATATAAAGCATGGTCAAATGATTACTAGAATAATGCAAAATTTACTCAAAAATGCATTTGTAATCCCTATTTAGAACTGCAAAAACCCTTTTAGGACCTGCAAACAATCAAAAACTGAAATATATAGCATGCTCAAAGAGCTCGAAGTGAAATTACGCAATTAGCCTTCCCGGTTTGAAAGATATGGCTCCCCGAAGATAGTCGCCAAAAACTATTCAGACTTTGTAGACCTGTTCAGACCTACAAAAATACTTATTTTCCAAAATTTCTTTTAATAAACTCAAACTAGACCTTGTTCTCTTCGAAACGAGCCATAGCATCTTCAATCTGGAGTCTTCTACCCCAAGATATGGCCTTTCCAAGCAGGACATGCCAAACTAGTGGACTGTTGGAGGGGCTGGAAAAAGTGTGAAAATGTGATTTTTGGGGTGCCCAAAAGCATTCTCCCATCAAGCAAATTCTAAAATTATCTCCATAACTTCAGAGAGTGATATATGAAGATGCTTGGGCCTATTTTCACCTTTCCAAATCCTCCCTTCGTGCATGCTAATTCGCTCCCCAAAAGAGGCCTAAATCAAGATTTTTACTTTCTTAAAAAAGTGAGATGGGAGATTCTAGCAAGCTTTTAATCCACTCCTAATGTGGATTTTTCTTGGATTTTCTCTTCTCCATGGTAATACATACACCATACTTCATGTATGTATGCTCTAATCCATGGGAAGCCTCTGAAATGATCTCTTTTCTTACTCCCAAAAGTGGAGTTTGATAAAAATTAGCATCTGAAATTTTGAGGGAATCCTTGACTTAAGATGGGAGTATATATGCCATACTCTCCCTAAAAATGATTTCCCTCCAAGAACTTGCCCCCCTAGCCCTTCAGTATCCCTCTCAAAAATGAAGATTCTTACAAAATTTCAAAAACACTCAAACCTGGAATTGAAACCATAGCTCCTCCTTGCTAGAATCATGTAGGATTCCATAAAGGTCCTTATCTTCCATAGAGGAAAGCATCTTCGACTATAACCACTTGTTGCCTTGATAATCATCTTATTCCTCTCAGCTTTAGGCCTCTTAATGATGCATCAACAATCTTCTTTTCCTTTTAGATGCAATTTGAGGATATATCCTTTCCATCAATGGATGACGTCTTCCACATGTCTTTTTCCATCCTTACAAGCTTTGTTGCTTCCGCGAATGCTTGTACCAGCATATAAAGTAGTTCTGCAGACAAAAGGTCACGAAGGAGAAGTAGCAACGTGGTTAGCCCATCCTCCATGTCCCCATGAGTTCGTGTGTTCAAGTCTTGCGACTGTCACATGCCGCTGTCTCACGATTATGGCTTGAAAACCTGCTCCGATACCAATCTAACATTTTGCTTAAGTTAATGGATCCTTGAACAAGCTCGCACAACTCTCAACACACACACAGAAGGAGTTATGTTCTTCCGCCCAGTCACGTCCATAGCACGTGAGACTCTCTTGAAAGTCACTCCGTTAATCTACTACTTCTTGCCTTATGAGGCTATCTTCCTTGGCCTTGCCAAGTGGCAATATATAAAACTAGCCTCCATTGAAGGGTTAATTCATACCCATTCCCATATGATGTGACATTGCCACAAAGATGTGTATGAAGATTTTTGAGCTAATGACGGTCGTGTTCAAAAGTTTCTAGAAAGTCCAAGCTCCCTATATTTTTTTTCCTAGGGTTTTCTGAAGGAAATCATGATCTAATATATGTTATGAGCCAAATCCTCTCCATCAACACCATCTACGCTTGGCATGCATGCATAAAATACTTACCTGCTTACTACAAGTAGATGTTTGAGGAGATGTTCTCTATAGGGTTCTAGGAGTGCCACTCTAAAATTTTAATTCCTAGACCCACCTACCTCTTGCATCTGTTTGGAGTAGAACAAGCAATCCATGCTGATCACCTACGACTGCCACATCCAAAAATTCTAGGGCCAGTAGATTGGGATCATCTGATAACAAATCTGGCACGAGGACTATGATTGCAAGAGCATCATCTAGCCACAGATGCCGTCGAGTACTACGTCAAGCACTCCATACAACAAGGGTCTATCAACAATGACAAACACGAGAGAGGGGGGGTGTTGACAACAACTAGGACAATCAAGGTGTTACAAGATAGGGAAGCCATCAGAGAGAGTTAGAATAGAGTGAGAACCAAGTAGGACCAAGCAAGTAGAGTAGTCAATGAATATCCGACAACTAGGCCTATACAATTTTTCAAAGGAGAAATCTTCTTCAACAATGATTTTCATCACTACAATCTTCATAATTTCTTGACTCCGGAAAAGCTAGTAAAAAAACTATGAAAGGAGCTAGAGAGCTCATTGTTATGTTAGATAATTAAGAATTGAAGTGAAAAAGAGCTTGTAATCATGTTATTGGTTAATTGAGGATTCCATTGCTCCATCTATTTGTCCTATCATGTGTGCACCTGTGTGTGTATGTGTGTGCATGCTTGGGTGCTTCTCACTCACACACTTGTGCCTTCACTTGCTCACGGTCATCATACCCTCCTCACATCTTCCACGATTGACAATTATGAGGTGGATCTCCTCACATTGGTACTTGCCATTGTGCTAGAGTGACAAAAACAAAGTTCAAGGTGTTTGTTTGCTTTAAGGATTTCCTACTTATGGCTAAAAACTTGTCACATTTTTGCTAGGTACAATTCTAAAAGCAAAGGCTATCATATGTACCATCCATAAAATAAATACATTCTGGCTATTCGTGATGATGTTTTGATGGAATATGCAATTCAACCTTACTTTCATGTACTAACAAGACATTAGTCAGCTCAAAGAATAATATGATAATTTTATGCCTCTTTTTCATTCTATTTCTGATGTAGATTTACATTATCCACTTATTCATGAGAGAGCTGACATTGAAGAGGCAGAAACTATGCCTAAATGGATAGTGTAGACCTTGAGAGATAGCAATTTAGATGCATCTTTATCATATCATACTCATTTCGGTTGTCATAATGTGTATTTTGCATTAGATGGTTATGCAATGGCTTTCTCTAATATTTATGATGAGAATGAGATTGTTTCTTTCATTGAAGCATAGAAATCAAAAAATTGTATGGTTGCTATGCAATCAAAATTTGATGGCATCATAAAGTATGGTAGTTGGTCTCATGTGTCTTGCCTCCTAGCAAAAAGGCCATTGACACTAAATGAGATATATAATCTCAAACATAAGCTTGTTACTAGAAATTAGTCTATAGAGATCATCATATATGTGTGTGGGAGAAGCTCTAAGTATAGCCAAGTCCCCGAGCTTGAGGGATATCCTAAGGTACCTATGGGAATGAATGTTTCATGATGGCTACATGTTGAAACTAGATCATTCTTGAGGCTTTCTATTTTGAATGCAGGTGGATAGAAAGGATGGGGAGGTGATTTGCACACACAACAATCTTTAGTCTTCATTTGAGTGACTTTCAAGAGAGAAGAGTCTTCAATTGAGAATAACTCTTGATACGATGGAACAATCGATAGGTATAAGGTTAGAATTGTTGCCAAAGGTTATGCTCAAGACAAGGGCATTGATTTTCTTATACCTTTGCTCCCACTTGCCAAATGAAAACTATTCGTAGAATATGTGCACTTGCATATGAACATGGTTGGAATGGACATCAATTGGAAATTTAAACTATATTTTTGAATGGTGATTTACATAAGCAAGTGTATGTATTTCAACATCATGGTTTTGTACAGAAAGGGCATGAAAGAAAAGTATGCAAATTGAAAAAGGCATTGTATGGATCAAAGTGGCACCACATGCGTAGTATAAAAACATACATTCCTACTCGCTAGCACATGGATATGAGAACAATCCAATAGAGAGAACCCTATATGAAAAGTGTAGATGATGTACATATCATCATTGTTGTATATGTCGATGATATGTTTCTCATTATTCCTAATGAGCAGCACACCCTTGAATTTAAGTTTAATTTGCATGTCTCTTTTGAGATGTCAAATTCGGGGCACTTGCATTGTTATTTGGGCATTCAATTTATGCAAGTTGGCCTTGAGGATTGTAAACCTATTGCCACCAATGGAGAAAATTTTACCATTGAGTCTTCATGATGCTTGATATGCACTTGATGTTGTTCGCTATTGGTAGGTTGTCAAATGCTTGCTTTACTTACATATAATCCAACATGATATTCACTTTACTCTCGTAGATGAGCAGATTTATAACATCATCGATGTCAAGCATTAGTAGGCGGTTAAGCACATCTTTTGATTAGCATATTTATAACATCATCGATGTCAAGCATTAGTAGGCGGTTAAGCACATGTATGAAGATTACTTGGAGTTTGTACACACAGATGTGTGGGGTCCTAGCAAGGAGCCATCAATTTCAAGGTCAAGGTATTATGTTTCATTCATAGATGACTAAAGTAGGTGGACAATACTTTATTTTATGAAGCATAAAGATGAAGTCTTCACTTGTTTCAAGAAGTATTTGCCATTGGTTGAGAATCAAACAGGTAAAAGTTTGAAGTGGCTCAGATATGATGGAGGTGGTGAGTATTTCTCACATGATTTTGACTCCTTCTTACAGGACAAAGGCATAAAGAGAGAGACTACAACAAAGTACACTCCTTAACAAAATGGAGTGGCAGAGAGAAGAAATAGATTAATAGTAGAGGCCGCAAGCTCAATGTTGAATGAGAAAAACTCCCTAATTATGTATGGGCAGAGGCTATTTCCACATCCACTTACCTTATCAATAGGCTTCCATCCAAGTCTCTAGATGGGATGACACCTTATGAGGCATGGAATGGTAGGAGACCTTCTTTAGATCATTGTAAGATCTTTGCGTGCATTGCTTATGCACACATACCCTCATGGATTAGGGGAAAGCTTGATCCAAAAGCTCAAAGATGCATATTTATTGGCTATGATCAGAATCAGAAAGGATATAGGTTATATAATCCCACTAACAAAGGATTTACAATTAGTAGGGATGTGTATTTGATGAAAATGACTCTTGGTTTGAGGATGGTTGCAGGAAAATAAAGCTACCCTATGATTTGCAGAATGATTTTCCAAATCTGACCAAAGAAGAACCACATACATCAGAGGATGTCAACTCAAAAGATGAACAAATTTATTTTGAAGAATTCAAAGCTTGGAAGTCCAAGGGAAAAGTAAAGTTCCAAAAATTGGAAGTCATCCAATCAAGCACTTAGAAGATCTCAAAGGGAAAGCAAGAGACCTATAAGGTATGGCTATGACACATCACTAGTCACCAAGCATTCTATATACATAGCTAAAGACTTTATGTCAAATGAACCATCTTCATTTGATGAAGACAACAAGGAAGAAGAGTGGAGAGAAGCTATGCAAGAGGAAATTGAAGCACTTCAAGAGAATAGCACTTGGGATTTGGTTCCAGAAAAACCATTCATGAAGGTAATAGGATCCAAGTGGGTTTACAAAGTGAAAAAGAGCTCAGATGGCAAAATAAACAGGTATAAAGAAAGGCTAGCAGCAAAGGGGTTTGCTCAAACCCATGGCGTGGATTATGGGGAGACCTTCTCACCTATAGCCAAAATGCGAACTATCAGAGTTTTAGTAAGTATTACTGCTTCAAAGAATTGAAACTTGCACCAATTAAATGTTAAAAATGCATTCCTTAATGGATGGATCTCTGAAGAGGTCTACATGGCCCAACCACTAGGATATGATGACAAAGACAAACCTAATTATGTATGTAAATTAAGGAACAAACTATATGGTTTAAAGCAAGTCCTAGAGCTTTTCATGAGGAAGGAGATAAGGAAGAGAGCTCACACACACAATCTCACAATCAAGGAGAAGCACACACACAGATTGAGGCAAGGAAGAATAATCTTCTTCTTCTTCTTCTTCTATTACATAAAAGGAATGTACAAGAATGACCTAAAAATAAGAATACAACAAGTGCAATATATAAAGACCAATACATAAGGAAAAACCTAATGTCTATAAATGAGTGAGCTTGCAAGAAACAAATGTGCCATCACTCTCGGTAGATAAATCTAATAAAGCTCAATTATTTGTCCCTGACATATATCGGCATGACCACTATACATGTTAGAGAAATGAAAAAGTGATACCTGTTATCTTGGATCATCACATATTGAGCTTGATATCTCAACACTCCCCCTCAAGCTCAATGCCATGTCCTCTAATCCAAGCATCTTCCAAAACTTCTTTCGCTTTTTTGCTCCAAGTGCTTTAGTGAAAATATCAGCAACCTGCTCATTTGTTCTCACATAAACAAGATCAATATCACCTGTGAATACCTTCTCTCTAATGAAATGATAATGTAACTCGATATGCTTTGTTCTCGCATGAAAAACAAGGTTCCGTGCTAATCGTATGCTACTAAGATTATCACAATAGATGGTGATAGGCTTTTTCACTTCCACACTAAAATCTACAAGTAGCATCTCTAGCCATGGTGCCTCACATGCTACCATTGCAACACCTCTATACTGAGCCTCTGTACTTGACAAAGCAACAATGGGTTGCTTCTTACTGCTCATGTACTTGACAAAGCAACAATGGGTTGCTTCTTACTGCTCCATGTAATAGTTGCACCCCCAAGTGAGAATAGAAAACCACTAGTAGATCTTCTATCTGGAATGCTACCAACTCAATCTACATCAGTGAATCCATGAACCTGCAAATCTACACCAGCTTCATAAAACAATGCATAATCCAAAGTAGCACTCACATAATGTAGAGTGCGCCTCAAAGCATCCAAATGTGGCTTCCTAGGAACCTGCATAAATTGACTTTCAAGTCCAATAGTGTAGCTTAGATAAGGGCCTTGTAATTATGAGATATATCAAGCTTCCCACAATTTTCCTCTACATATTAGCATTTTAGAATGCTTCACCTGATGTAGTATCCAACTTCAAATTTTGATCTAATGGCATAGAAATTGGCTTGCAATCAACCATACCATACTTTTGCAGCATATTCAAGTCATATTGCCTTTGTGACATCCATATACCTGTTTCTGTATGTATAATCTCAATGCCCAAGAAATAACGTAGCACACCAAGATCTTTCATGTCGAATTCTTGCATAAGAAGTTGCTTTACCTCTTTAATGCTTTCTTCATTATTACCACCTACAATCAAGTCATCAACATAAATAGCCACAATTGTGATGCCATCATCACCCTTCCTTGCATATAGTCAATGATCTGCATCGTACATAGAAAACCCAATGGTGGTTAAGTAATCACCAATCCTTGCATGCTATGCATGAGGAGCTTGCTTCAGCCCATACAAAGCCTTTTGCAACCTGCAAACATATTCTGGATGCTTTGAATCTTCATATCATTGTGGATGGTCCATGTATACTTCTTCTTGTAACTCACCATGTATGAAAGCATTCTTCACATCCATCTGATGCAAAGTCCATCCTTTTGTTGTAGCTAATGCAACAAGTGTTCTGGTAGTGGACATTTTAACTACAAGGCTGAATGTTTCCTCTTAATCAATTCCATATGTTTGTGCATATCCTTTTGCTACCAATCGTGCTTTGTACCTACTTATGCTACCATCAGCATTGTGCTTTACCTTGTAAACCCACTTGCAACCTATGGGTTTCTTTCTTTGTGGCAATGAACCAACTTCCATGTTTTTTTCCATAAAGTTCAGCCATTTCCTCATCCATATCTTTTATCCAATCTACATTTCCAATTGCATCTTCAAAACAAGAACGTTCAGCATCTTGTATTACCTTGGTCATGTAGGCATAATGATGAGCCATATAACTGTCGTATGTCAATCGTTGCACTGAATTCCGCATCCTCCCAGATCTTCTTGGTCCTGGGTCACTTCTCCTTGTATCATCTGCATGTGCCTTTCTTACTTTGATCATTTCAAGTTAAATAACTTGTTAAATTAAGCTATCATAGTCAATTAGATACTCTCAAAAGGATTTTGTCCAATTGTTACCAAGAAAGGAGTACTGCTAATTTTCCTGAGCAAGTGTGGTGACCAAAATAGCAAGTTTTGGTTCATAGTGAAAAGTCCAAGGTATCTATTTTGATCCAATGATTTGAGGATCATCTTCCAAAGTAATTGGGTGATCATTTGTGCTTCCTGGAAAGCTCAAGAGGTCTACTTTGCACTCCTCAACTCAATTTTGGTTGGTGTGAAGCAAGAATTTTTAGCACCATCTCATCTCTGGAAGGTGTCCACCATCTCCTCCAACAGACTTGTCTCCTGGCAAAAATCCATTAGACATTGGCCTACAGAGACCATCATATATGTGTGTGAGACAAGGGTTATGTTTAGCCAAGTCCATAGCTTGAGGGATATCCTAAGGTACCTAACAATAATGTGAATTAGTGTCGCATGATAGCCATATGTTGACATTAGAGCATCCTAGATTATTGCTATTTTGGATACAAGTGGATATAAAGGATGGGAGGTGATTTCCACAATAAAAATATTTAGCCTTCATTTGAGTGACTTTAGAGAGAGAAGATTCTTCAATTGAGAACAAGTATTGGTACTTGATGGAGCATTCAATAGGTAGAAGTTTAGGATTCTCACAAAAGTTTATGATTAAGAAAAGGGCAATAATTGTGTTAGACCTTTGCTCTCACTTGCTAAATGACAATTATTTCTAGAATATGTGCACTTGCATTTGATCATGGTTGGAATGGACATCAATCGGACATTAAAACTATATTTCTCAATGGTGATTTTCATGAAGAAGTGTATGTATTTTAACCTCATGATTGTACAAAAAGGGCATGGAAACAAAGTATGCTAATCGAAAAAGGCATTATATGGATTGAAGTGGAACCACATGCTTGACATTAAAAGATACATGTGTACTTGCTAGCACATGGATTTGAGATCAATCCAATAGAGAGCAACTTATATGAAAAGTTTGTAGATGTTTTAATTGTCATCATTGTTGTATATGTCAATGATATGTTGCTCACTAGTCCTAATGAGAATCACACCCTTGAATTTAAGGATGATTCGCATGCCTCATTTGAGATGTCAAATTTGGGGTTCTTGCATCATTATTTGGGCATTCACTCTATGCAAGTTGATGTGGGAATAACATTACGTCAAAGAAAGTAGATTGACACATTATTTGAATGTTCTAGCCTTGATGATTGCAAATCTATTGCCACCAATGGTGAGAAATTTACAATTGAGTCTTCATGATGCTTGAGATGCATTTGATGTTGTTTACTATCATGAGATTGTTGGATGCTTGCTTTAATTATAAATCATCCAACTTGGTGTTCAATTTACTCTCTCTAGGATGAGCATGTTAATGAATAGCATATTTGCGAAGCATTGGCAGTCGGTTAGGCACATCTTTTGCTACTTGAGTGGTATCATGCTACTTTGGTTGTTTTATCCCAAAGGGGGATCCTTACCACTAGATTTACATGTCTCTTTAGATTTTATTGGGCTAATTTTTGCTTCATGCTCAGTAGCTCATGCATATTTTGGTTGAGTAGAAAGGGTGGGTAGGTCTATTTGTGAGACTAATTGTAGCGTATCTTTCATAGCTATTGTTGAGTATGTGTGGCTCATACACTTTTGGTTGATTTAGGGGTGGATCAACCCTCTTCCATCACTATCTTTATTGATATTCAAAGTGCATTGATAGTTGTGAGGAATGCATGCACAAAGCACATTGAGATGCACTATCATTATGTCAAAGCTAAAATCTCTACTAGAGATATTAGTTTGGCTTGTGTGCCCAAACAAAGTAATTTTATAGAACTTTTCATAAAGGTTCTACCTAGAGAGAAGTCGAAAGCTTTTTATAAAGCTTTGGAATTCCTTCATTTTGTGGATTGATCTCTTTCCACATAGACAACTTCTTGTTCATGACATCAATCATATGAGGGATTTGTTGATATATTTCAGTAGTGATCTATGCGAGCACACTGAGGACCACTAGGAGACTTATTTCCTCTTTAAGAGGTTTTTTCCCCTGACTTGTATATACACTTATAATCCTAAGGGGTACTTATCTTTGTACATTCAAGTAGTATTGTAGTAAGTGTTGTGCTCTAAGTTTCTTGTTCTTCCTTGTGTTGTTTGCATGCTTCCATTAGTCCTCAAATGCCAGCGATACTTTGAATTGTGCAAACAAAGATAGCACAAAAAAAAAGTTTTGATTAGGATAAAGATTTTCATTGCACTATTCAGACATGCATAATAGCCTACAAGAGCGCTCTAGGAATTACACCATTCACATGTGTATGTGAAAAATGTGGTGCTACTAATGAGATTTGTAATCCCGAGTCTCAGAGTTGCAAAGGTATAGGAATGATCGAGAAATGAGATTTTAGAAAAAATCTTGATGGATTGGAGAAATTGGAAAAAGACAAACTTTGAGTTTCTATAAAAATTTATGTCATGAGGAGAAGAAAAAGTATTTTCCATGATAATAACATTAATAATAAAGGACACAAATAAGGATACCTAGTTCTCGTTTATACTTTAAAACAACATGAACAGAAACTTCAAAAGAGAGGATATAGACTATCCATATATTAACAAGAGGACAAAACATCTTAGGAATGCTAGATGGGGAAGTTTTACCTAGTTATATAACCATGTTAAGCTATAGCAAGACACTCTCACTAAAGAGATACTATTATGTTAAGACATGTTAATAATAAGAAAGACGAAAAAAAATGCATAATCGAAGAGGCTAGATTGCAAGTGTTTAAAAAAATATGAAAAAGCGAAATCTAGCAAAGACACGGAAATGATAGTCTTAGACTCAAAATCTGTGAAGACTCTATTGCCATAGCTACTTACATCACCATTAAGTAGAAAACCATAGATAGAAGATCTTAGTAGAACATAGGCTTAGGATGGAAGAAGATGCATATTTTTTCTATGTTCATTGAGATTGGTGCAACTTTGAAAACCATTAGGCTATCCATTGCACAATAAACTAAAATGATGGAGTATTCCTAAGGCAAGCATGCCTACATCAACATTCAATTATGTTGCTTAGTCCAAGAAGCTCTATGAACTTGTATCTATAGTAAACATGTATCCAACTTCTTGAAAGAAAGACGTCATAGCGTCTATAGAACTAATCGAGCGAGTAACAAACTCTCTTTTTGAGATAGTCTATATATATATATATATATATATATAATGCTTGGAAAAATTCAAATAGCCTTATGAATTCACTAGCAAATTCTTTTTCTAAGTACATACCCCATGCTTCCTCTAAGTGCATCATGAGTGAAAGAGAGGATCAATCAGATCAAGGGATGAGGAATATGAATCAAAAATTTCCTTGAAATCAACCAAAACTATGTAAAAAAAATGCTACCTATTCAACATGAAGAATGACATTAATGTATAAAATAAATATGGAAAAAAGAGGTTCTATGAGACCATTTAAGGAAATCTACGAAAAACCATATTCAAGCTAGAAGCATGTAGTCAAAAGGCACGTCAAAATTTAACAATCACCAAATTGCAACAAGTTTGGGACCTAAGGAAGTTTTAGGATCTCAATGAGGTCAAGGGTGTCGTTAGACCCTATATGATTGAGTTTGATCTCAAATCTTGATGCAAGACATGACTGTAACTACCACCCTGATGGCGTTGGATGTATGAATGCAAATCTCATGAGGCATCTGCATAACACAGATTTTAGACAAAACATGCACAAAAGAAGAAGGGATAGAGTTCTCAAAAGGTGAAACTTATCAAAACGCGTAATCCACCTATAAAGAAGCTAACCCCAAGCGTGAGAGATAAAAGTTTAGCTCTGCTATCTCGGACACCTTTGCAAAGAAAGCAATGGATCGAAAGGAAAGGACCCCTTATGCTCTCTTGGAAGGGGCCCAACAAAGGGAAGGTCGCCCTTTTTCAGTTGGTTGGGTCTAAAGAAGAAAGAAGAAATGAAAGTCATGAAAAATTAGATTCAAACCCAAAACCTAAAATGATTATTGTTTCCTTCAATTCTTAAGGTATTATAGGTCCCTTGGAGAAATGATAATAAACCATTGGATGAAGAAAATAAGTACAAACCTACATATCACATGCATCCAAGAAGTAAATATTGACACAAATGACCACATGTGGATATGAAACATCTCTTTGCACCATGGTTAGATATGAATGGATTACGCTCTTGGTGGGGGTGATATGGTTGTGGGGCTCAAGCATCAATGGTCATCAATTTTCTAGGCTTCACCTATTATCCTCATCATACATGGGTGACTGCTAACTTCACACATTCTCAAGTCTTTTTGTGGTCTCTATGCATGCCTCTAGCTTGGATCAAGGAGGGAGTTAGACATTGAATTCTTTGGATTTGTTGCATTCCTAGGTGATCTATTTGGACACCTCAACACGGTGAAAACTATCTATGACTTTTGGCATCAAAAGGGCTGGTCAATTGACATGAGTCTTTTCGAATCATCTAGAATTATGCCTAGAATTGATTGACTTTAAAGAACATCACTATTTCTATTGATCAAATTTAAATATTGGCAATGACGTTTGCAAAAGTTACCTTGAAAAATGCTAGTGTCATAGAACATCATCAACACCCTCAAAACTCATAGCCTTTCTCTCAACATGGACATTGTCTTGTTAGGCAAATTCCATTTTGTGTTCACTTTCTAGTCTCTGACCATGATTAATAGGACTTCATGTCTCCATACTATCCCACCATCTTTTCCCTGTCTTTAGTGTGGTAGGTACTTGAGAACACTTGGCAAGAGCCTTTACAAGTGTGATCTTTTCCCACACATTGCTAAATCAAAGCATTAGGTCTAATAAATAGATCTTGCAAAGAGTACACAAAGATATCCAAACAATAAGAAAATAAAGAGGAGAGAAACCCTTCAATAGGATTACCCATATCAAAGCAAAAGTGAAACAAAGTAAAGCTTGATATCCAATTGGGGCTCATCAAAATTAGGATCAAGCTAAAACAAAAAGATAAAATTAAAAACAAAAAGATGTGGCTCTTCATTAGAGAGTGATGGGCACAAAATGTGCAACTTCAAAAGAAATGGGCAAGATCTTTAAGAAAAATAAAACCAAAGATTTTCTTGTCAAGATGATCAACTAGGCCAAGATCGATTGTTTAATGCGTGATAGCCAACCATTTCAAAGAGATTATTGGGTTCTGCTCACCTATGAATATAAGGTGGCAAGAGTTCATGGCCTACATCTTGCATTTTAGGACCAAAAAGGTCGCTCCTAACATTGCTCAATAGTGAAAATAACCATTTTTTCTAGGAGAAAACTCATTGAAATCATTGCCTCCCTTCCTAAAGGCAAGAGTCCTATCCTTGATGGCCTTACTAATGAGTTCCTAATATTCTTTAAAGATTCTCTTGAGGGACCCTTTGGCATGGATTATCTTGAGGTTATAGGATTTGATTCTCTATCAAGATGTGTAGCTCAAGCATGAGTACCACCTCCTTTACTTGTCAATCTGTTGAGACATGAGGAGGATATGAAGATCATGAGCAATTGTGGTGAGCAAATGTGAGTGACAAGCACATACATGCACGCACACACACACACAAGGCAAGATCAAAGAGAGGAACAACGGAAATCTTCAATTGCACAAGAACTCTCTTACAAAAGCTTCAATCTCTACTCAGCCAACTCTCTAACAAGCTACTACCAAGCTACCCTAAAAAATGAGCTCTCTAGCTCTTTATATAGTTTTTGGACTAGTTTTGGCCCTGTCTAGACCTAGTGTCTGGCAGAGCTTGTTTGAGGGCTCAAATGAATTCTAAAAATTATGACAATTTATATGTAAATACTCCTAATGCTCCTCAAGCTTGAGAACTCCTTCACTTGCACAAAATGAAGCTGCAAAAATGTGAAATGCTATTTACAATGGTTTTTAGTGATCAAAATCACTGTTTTTATAGGGATTTCTTCTAAAAATTTGAAATGTACTTCTTGGAGCTCCATACTTGCTCCCTCTTCTTGTGTATCCACTTACTTGACAAATTCTTGTGCCTTGTGCTTGACCTTGAGTTTCAACACTCCCCCCCTCTCGCGTCTGTCATCCCTGACAGACCCTTGTTGGAGTGGGTATTCCATGTAGTACTTTGAGAGGTAGCATCCATCATGTATCAGCAAGAGTGGTTTGTCCTCCAAATGTAGCAGGGTCTGTTGTCCTATTGTTCATTATGTCTCTATGAGCCTTTGCAAGTTTTAGCCCCTTTGTATGTACTTCTTCCTTGGATTCCATCACAATGGGGTATTTGTGAGATTGCAAAAATTGCAAACTTCTCAAAAGAGGTTGTCCATGTTGATTGTGAGCAGCTCCTGGCTTCAAATTGCTTCCTAGGTATTAATGTTGTCCGATTGATGTCCTCTAGATCTTTCAAAGATGATGTGCATAGTAGTTATGGCAAGTACTTGTAACCCATAATGAATGATGGGTAAGTGTGTTCGTGCATGGGTTGAAGAAAATATGTGCCTTGTGCATGGCCTTGTAATGTGGCCCTATGCATGCTTAATGGGGAATGCATTTCAAAACGTATGGTGCAAAAAAAATTGGGTCTTGAGCTAAGTGCTCAAGGGCATGCTAATGAAGAGGTTTCCTAATCTAAAATTGTGATAGTGTTGCCAAAGTAGGTGATTCTTACCAATGTGAAAGGTCAACTGATGTTCATCTCTTCCTGTGATACTCCCATCATGGTGATTGACCATGGATGTCTCTTCCATTGTTGATGACTCACTGATGAATTTCTTTGAGCACATAGTCATGGTCCTTCTTTTTCTCTTCTTTTTTTTTTAATATATTCCTCTCTCTCTCTCTCTCAGAATCTCACAAAACAAGAAGAAGGTGGTTTGTATCAATACAATAGTTTATATATGTCAAATGTGTCTCATGTGCCTCGGATTCTCAACTGTGCCTATGCATGGCCATGTAACGTGGCCTTATATTAATGCATACGTTGGAAATGCATTACCTGAATGGTGCAAAAGAGAGGGTTATGCCAAAGGCACATGGTTGTCACACGTCGAGGCTTCCGATGTTACTTGAAGATGTTGATGCAATCTTTGTATGGAGTATCCCTTGGATCTCAATCCGGTTAAGCGCATCTTTTGCTACTTGAGTGGTACTCGGCTACTTGGGTTGTTTTATCCCAAGGGGGGATCACTACCGCCAGATTTGCATGCTTTTTCTGACTCAGACTGGGCTCGTTGCTATGAGACTCATGTGTCCACTAGTGGCTTTTGCTTCATGCTTGGTAGCTCATGTATATCTTGGTTGAGCAAGAAGCAGCCTACTGTGGCCACTTCCAGTTGTGAGGCTGAGTATAGGGCAGCTTTTACAGCTAATGTTGAGTGTGTGTGGTTGAGACGCCTTATGGCTTATTTGGGTGTTGGTCAGACTTCTGCCACCACCATCTTCACTAACAGTCAGAGTGCATTGGCAGTTGCGAGGAACCCTATGTTCAATGCTCACACTAAGCACATTGAGGTGCATTATCACTATGTCACGGAGAGGTTCTTTGTTGGGGAGATCAGCTTGGCATATGTGCCCACTCAGGAGAACATTGCAGACCTTTTCACGAAGGCTCTGCCTAGGGAGAAGTTTGAAGCTTTCTGCAAAGCTTTGGGCTTACTTCCTTTTGTGGAGTGATTTCCACATAGCTTGGCACTTCCTTATACATGAGTGCCAACTCCTTGCACTTTTTTCCCTCTTTAGGAGGTTTTTTTCCCTCGTCTTGTATATACGCCTATTGCCGTAATGGGCTACTTATCTTTGTACATTCTCTAGTGATACATTCAGTAATGTGTGTTGTGCTTCAAGCTTCTTCTTCTTCCTTGTGTTGTTCGTGTGCTTCCGCAGACGTCTAACTCCAACAAGGTGGTGATTGCTCTCCCTTTCGTACCCAGGTTTGCTTCATGCCTAGAGCTCCTTTCTTCTTAAATTTTGTTTGTATATTTGATGTAGTGGTTGTCTTGTGCTCTTTTGCTTGCCTCTGTGGTTGAACTATTATGGCTCCATTAGTCTCACATGTCTTTGAGCATGTTCTTCTAGGATTGAGTCTTTTTGCATCATAGAGCTGTCAACACACTCAACATCTTCTTCTCGATGATTAGTCTTAGAAGAACTAAAAGAATGCATGACACCTGTAATGCATTGTTCATGACACTCCTTACACTCTTTCCTTGTCCTACCTCTACGGTCATGAAGGGACATCAATCGATTATTCTTGAAGCACTTACACCCGATGTTTGAAACATGGCCATGTGATATCTTGGGGCATTGGGATTGACATCAATGCCTTGTCTCCTTAACTTTTTTCATCTAATGTGCTCTCTAGCCTCTGCTTTTGCTTCTTCTCTACCCCTTAACTCTTCTTCTTTTTGCTTCTTAGTAGTGTTGAGTCTCCTTAGCATATCGTCTGTAAGAGGTTCTTCATATGGCTTGACTGGACATCCACTAATATAGCTTGGCAAGATATCACCTTCTAGAGTGGCCAATTGAACCGCACCACTAGTGGAAATTCTATTAATGATCATCGGTCCATATCCTCGTTTTTCCAATTTACGGGCATGTTGTTTTAGTGTATAAGCCAAGACTAGGTCTCCCTCTTTCAATCCTTTATCCTTGATATGTGCATCGAAATATGCCTTTTGTCTTTTCTTTGCAGCATAGATGCCTACTACTGCTCGTAGCCTGGTCTCACCTAAGCGTTCTAGATCAAATATCCTAGAGGATAGTTCATGTCCATTCCATTCATGCTCTTATGCTATTTTTAAAGTCGGGATCAAGAAATCTAATGGTGACACTGCATTCTATCCGAAGACCATCTAAAATGGGGTGGCATTGAGTACCGTTTTGTAGCAACTTAGTAAGCCCAAACAACATGATGAAGTTGTCTATCCCAATCAGAGCATCTATTATTTACCAATTTTCTCAATACATTACATAAGATCTTATTTGGGCTCTCGGCTTGTCCGTTAGCTTGTGGATGATAGGGGGTAGGCTTCTTATGTATCACCAAGAATTCTTGGAGAAGGTTTTCAATGACTTCGTTCAAGAAGTGCATACCTCTATCACTTACTAACTCTATTGGTAACCCGTATCTAGTGAAGACATCCTAAAATTAGAACTTAGCTATTATTTGAGCATCATTCTTTTGTCGTGGCTTTGAGTTCTACCCACTTTGTAAGGTAATCTGTGGCTACAATAATGTATTCTACATGGGAGTTTCTAGTTGGGGGTTAATAGGACCTAGGAAGTCTATACCCCACTTCGAGAATGCAAGTCCTCCCATCATTGGTCTCAAAGGCATCTCGTATTTTGTGATCGAATATTATGCACATCGGCATGTGTCGCATCTCTTCACATAGGTATGTGCATCCATATGAAGAGTGGGCCACCAAAGTTCTAAGAATAGAATGGTCTTAATTACTCGATTAGGACCAAAGTCTCCACTTGCAACACCACAATGTGCAGTTTCTAATATTTTCAAATAATATGATTTGTGAATGCAAAATCTTAAGTAATCATCTTTGCCTCTTTGATATAGGTTTTCTCCTACTAAGGCATAGTCTTGAGCCTCTTGCTCCATGCTTTGTCTTCTTGCGAGACTAGCCTTGCTGGGTAGTGTTCCCGATTTCATGAATTCTACCAATGAAGTACTCCATTCTCGAATTAATGACATGTGATAAAGGGTAGCACACTCCACTGACATCCTCTTTTGGCACACTCAACACTTCTTAATTCACTCATGTATTTCTCTGTCCATATTAGGCCAATACACTCCTAAACATTTTAAATTTTGCAATGTTCATTGTTTAGAATAGTGATTTCACAATTGCTTCTTTGTTCACTCTCACATTCTTATTTGCGGGTCCAAAGGTTAGGATAGGTACCGGCTTATTTGCCTATTTAGGAACAACTTCTAAATTGAACAGAGAAGCATCAGGTAGTTCATAAGACACTCCTTGTAGTGACTCCGCTGAAGTGATGCGAGAAAGGTGATCTGCTCTGAGGTGGGTTCTACCTTTCCTCACAACCAGTGCAAAGTTGTAGTCCATTAGTAAGAGGAACCATCTTACTAAGCATCCTATATTGCAAGGTTTATTAACCAAATATAATAAAGCATGATGATCAATGAAAAACTTGAACTTTTTGGCTAGTAAATAGTGTCTAAACTTCTTGACAGCATATACCATGGCTAAGCCTTCTCTTTCAGTTGTATAGTTTCGTTCAGCCATGTTTACTTGTCTACTAGCATATGCTATAGGCAAATCTAGATTTCCTTCACATGTGGGTTCTGCTAGCACACATCCTATTGCATAGTTGGATGCATCTACATGGACATGGAATGGTTTATTCCAATCAGGAGTGGTCATTATTGGTACTATGCACAAACATCTCTTCAGCTTATTGAAGGAATTTTGGCATTCCTCGTTCCACTCAAAGTTTGTCAACAAATCATAAAGAGACTTAGCTATGATTGCATACATGTAGATAAACCTGTGATAGTATCCACAATGGCCCATAAAGGCTTGTACCTCTTTAACATTCCTTGGCCTTGGCAACTCTACTATGGCTCTTACCTTATCCTCATGTGTTGATATTCCATTCTTAGAAACAATATGACCTAAGATCTTACCTTGACATACCATGAACACACACTTTTCTGGGTTCAGACAAACTCGATATTCTCTACACTTGTTGAAGATATGTCTGAGCTGAAGGATATGGTATCTTCTTTCATGGGAATGAGCACATAAATCATCCACATATACTTCTAAGCTCTTTGGCAAGAACTCTTTAAAGACATGAAACATGAGACTTTGGAATGTTTTGAGTGCATTGGTGAGCCCAAATGGCACATGCAAAATGCAAAGATTCCCCACTCTATGGCAAAGGTTGTTTTGTGTTGATCTTCTAGGGAAATTGCTACTTGGCTGTAACTTGAAAATCCATCAAAGAAGCTATAAACTTCCTTGCCTGCAACATGCTCCAATAAATGTTCGATGATTGGAAGCAGATAGCTATCCTTGATTGTTGCGACATTAATGTTTTTAAGGTTAATACACACTCACAATTTTCCATTCTTCTTGGGCACCACTATGATGGGGGATACCCATTCAGTATGTGCAATCTCATAGATAAATCCAACTTCAATTAGTCTGTTGATTTCTTCTTTTATTTTGTCTAAATAAGTGTCATTATATGTGTAGGGCTTCTATTTGGTGAGCTTGGCATCAGCCATCATGGGGATCGTATGAGAACATGTTGCTGGATCTACCCCCTTAAGTCTCTGTAGGTCCACGCAAACACGTCCCTATATTCCCTTAATAAAGCTAGAAGCTTTGTTTCTTCTTTTGCACTTTGGTCCTCTCCTATGTACGCACAACTCTCTTCGTTCTCTTCAATGAACACAAAAATCTTTTTTGGTCTTTTCTTTATTATCATATGCTTCTCCTATGATGGCCTCTCCCTTAGGCATTCACACCAAAAGTTTTCGGTCTTCAACCTCATATTTCTTAAAATTCTCTGGTACTTCAAACAATGATTCCTCCTCTTCTTGTTTCACTGCCTTTCTTTTATATTTCTTTTGAGCCTCTTCACTTCCATCCTTTAAATTTATAGTTTTGATGCTTGTGAGAGGTTCTTCTTCTTTTTGGGTAAAGACTCCTATGTCTTCTAGATAGTGCTCCTATGAATTAAAGCAACTATCCATCACAATGGAATCTAGATCATCATCATTCTCTTCTTCTTCTTCTATGACATCACTAGGGTCACATTCTTCTAAAAAGGGCTCACACATGAACAAAGAGATAGCATAACCTTCCTCATCAGAATGAGGCATTCACTGTTCTTCATTGATAGCAATGTCCATGGTGGCTAAGATTTCTACCCAACCATGAGGCTCAAATTCCTCATCTGGAAAGATCATCAGTGTGTAGGTTGGGTCTCTTACTAGTATGGCTTCTTGAGAAGTTCCTTCTTCTCTCACGTTTAGGCATCTTTCCTCTTTCTCTGAAACCTTGCACATCCACAAGTTAGTATCTTCATGCATCCAAGATGGATTAGAAGAACTTACAGAATGCATAGAGATTGAATCTTCTTGCACATTGTAGATAGGATTCCACTATAGGGGTGGTCCATATCTAAATGTATAATCTTTCATATTAACCTTGGTTGTGACCCCTAAGTGTTGCAATTACAAAGAGTTGGTTCCCCAATCTTGTACTATCTGCAGTTGTCGTAGGAAGGGTCTTCCTAGGATCATCTCATAGACATTATTTTTGCCGGAGTCACATATAGCAAAGGTGTTTTCAAACTCTACACCACAAGTGGTTAGAGTTACCCCTTCTAGTAGTCCTAGAGGTCTTTCAATATGGCCATCAGCCATTTGAACCTTCATTCTACTTGGTCTTAATGCAGGTTTTCCCCACTGCTTCCACAAGGAGGTGGTCGCAATTGCAACACCAGCACTTGAATCTAAGATAGCTTTGGTTGTGTAACCTTGGCAAGTGATTCAAAGATAAGTATTACCTTCTTCACCTTCACTCATGTCTCCTATTTTGTCTAAAGGTATCTTCGATACTTGTTTCTTAGATCCCACTTTCGACACATTGGAACCAAGTTCTGGAACCTGATTCGCCACATGCTTCCATAACTCAGGTTTTACTTTGAGTAGCTCTTCTAATGTGAGATGACGCTGAACCTTAGTGTTCTTCATGACTTCAGTGTTCCTTGGAACCACTAGGTCTTCATTTCTTATCAATATTGTGGGAGCTCTTATATGAAGAGATTCAAATTCCCATGGGCTTGTGAATTGTGGAAACTCCTGTAAAGAATTAGATTCAAAATCTAATCTTTCATCTTCTTGTTGCTCTGCTTGATCTTCATAAATAGATGGAATGTTTTGGGAAAATTGATCATGAAGATCATCAATTTCAAGAATAGGAGGGGGATTACCCTTCTCCTTGGCACACTTTTCTTCTTGTATTTCCCGCAAGAACTCTTGAGAGTACAGTTGAATTGAAAGAAGTGTTTCGCCATCCATGGAATCAGGAACATAAACTTTCATCGGTGGTGAGCTTCCTCTTTCAACAATTGGTTGAGCCTGTGGAGGTAAAGAAACTTGCGATTTGTTTACCAACTGCTCTAATCTTTCTAATAAGGCCTGGAAATGCAAATTGGGTTTGATAGAATGTGTCTGATTGAACAATTGATTGGTCTCAAGCATAGCCTGAGCTAGTTCTACCATTTTCATCCACATTTTTGTCCATTCAATCTCTAAATCTTCTATAGGGTAACTCTTTTCTAAGTTTTCCATTGTTAAGCTTTCTTGAAGTCGAGCCTGGTAGGTCTTGAACATCATGTCCAATCCTTCTAGGGTTGGATCTGAGTGAACAGACCCTGGTTGTGGTCTATCGACAATGATAGGTGGGATGGGATGAAGTGGAGTGGATGGATTTTTGGCATGGGAGCGGTTATGATATGCAATGTCTGCTATTTTTGTTTTTGCATCTCTCAAACTTTCTTCTAGTTCAGACAACTTTCTAGCCAACTCACAATTGGCCTTCTCTCGGGTATCCTTCCGTGTTCTTGTTTTCCTCTTACTAGCCTCTCCTGATTCTCTTGACTCTGATTGTTCTGCTGGTTTAGTCTGTTTTATGGCTTGTGCCCTAGTGACTACTTGGATAGGAGCCACGTTGATGCTACTTGAACTTGAATCCACCACTAAGCCTACCACATTAATTGGTGTAACCTTAGGCACATTAGAGGGGTTCCTTGGACAATCTCTTGGGAGATGTTCTTTGCCACACTTAGGACAAAAGGCTTCTATTGTGATGGCCTGTCCTTTTCCCGGAGTTGGTGGATGGGGGCATTCACTAATGAAATGGTGGCCCTGAGACCGAAAACATGGTCCTCTAGGGGCTTGTGGTCTCACTTGTCTCCATTATGGCCTAGGGTAAGGATTCATGTACATGACATTGGAGTATTTTGTCTCCCAATTTGTTTCCATAGGTGGTGCCTCATGCTGATATGGATAATTCTCACTGTGCTCAGGTGACTTTGTGCAATAAGCTTGTGGACTATCCTCATAGGTGTAGTCAAAACTATGAGCATGAGTGAATCATCTTCTGAGACCAAAGGGGTTATCGACACCAATGATCTGTTAGGGTTCTCCTCTACCACTACATACTTAACTGGAATCACGTTGGTAAGAGGTGGCGATTGGTTTCCTAGGACTGGTTGTGGCCTATATGGTGCCTCATATTGTTGTTATTACTAAGGTTGATATTGCGATGGTGGCCTATAATATGGGTGTTTGTATTGATTATGATACCTACCCTGTTGGTAAGGTTGCCGATAAGTTTTTCTGATAGCCTACCTATTGTAGGGACAATCTTGAGTTGTGTGGTTTGTGTATTTTCTCTCAATAGTGCACTATGGAGCATTCATTTATCTCATATTCACATTTTGCAATGGGCATACATTAGCCATGTGTTCACCTCCGCAAGTATAACATCACCTCAATGAGGTGACCCTTGGTGTTTGTCTATTTTGAACTCCTAGCTTCCTTGCAACCTGCTCAGCTATCTCATCTATCTCATTGGAGGGCTTAGAAGTGTGACTAGTAGAACTGTCAGAATCCTCATAGAGTTTGGACATTTCTAACTCCTCATCCAAGTTGTCTTCTATGTCAATACACATTCTCAAGCATTGATATAATGTGTTTGGCTCCTTGAGATATACATATGATCTTAGTCGCTTAGTAAGTCCATCTAAAAACAAGGAAACTTGTTTTGCTTGTATAGGTAATTCTGGTGTGGGGCATCTTTCCATGTATTGTTTAAATCTCCTTCCAACGAGCCAAACTATTTCTTGGGGTGTTTGCTTGAAGGTGTAGATCAAGGATGATGTGTTATGCCTGATACCACTCTTGTAAAATTCTATGATGAATGCTTCTAGCACTTGACCTATATTTTGATAATTGCAACTGTTCAAGGGATGAAACCAAGCTCAGGCAGTTCCCTTGAGGGTCAAACCAAATGTCTCAAATTCAGTAAATAATTCCTCAACCTGTTGAGCTCCTAGCACTTGTTTGAACTTGGCAAAGTAGTTTTTCATTGTCTTGACCACTTGAGAGGGTCTAAGGGTTCTTGGGTACTCTCGAGGTCTAGGCAATGGAAAAACATGATAAACTCTTTGATGCCTATGTGCTCTATGTCTCTCTCTTTCACGTCTTTCATTTTCAAATCCTTATCTATCTCTGCCCACTGTGTGTGCAAAACTTACCTTAGGTCTCTCTCTAGCTCTTTCCCTTTGGGTTTCATGAGGCTTGGATGATCCTACATTTTGGAGGCCATGTGAGACATTAGATCTCGATGGAGGGAAAATCGATTCAATCCGCCAAGTGTATACATGCCTATCATGCTCTGTTACCAAGAACATTCTCTCTGATATGTTATCTAGATAGAAAACTTTGCCTAGTATCTCAAGATCTTTGAACTCGTACATGATGACTTTGTTTATTTTGCTAAGTTGATCTAGATTCTATCTCCAAAAAGCTTCCTTTGTTTCTCTATTCAAAAATAGTTCTATGCTTTTGTTGTCTTGGGGAACTCGTTCTGGCATTATCACTCTAGTGAAGATAGATTTGCTTCGAGGAGTATTGGGTTCTTGTCCTAGGTCTCCTTGCTCTAGGTCTCCCATCTCGTTCTCGGGAATGATATTTCCAAACTCATCTGTCCTATTTGGTAAGTTGGTAACCACGTACATGGTTCCTTGCTTATCAATGAAAGTACCATCTTTGAATTTAACCATTGGGTGTTCAAGTCCAAAGGGTTGATCGGGATTTTTGAGTTGGACAACTAGTGCCTGAGACCATCCTCATAGATGTGTGCACCTAATTGGTTGTCCTACTATACTCCAATTTCTTTTATAGGGAGCTTTTGGTGTCTGTAGACGGGCTATGCCTGAGTTACGTGCAAGTCTTTCCATGCCAAAGGACATTTTTGAACCACTTGTGTCCGAAGTTAGCACATAGGGATAACCACTAAGTTGTTGAGCCCACAACTTAGTTGTATGGTTGACACTAGTTTCAAAAGATCTGATGCTTTGTCTATCCGAGCCTAGGTATCTATCTGACCTCAGGTTCATAAGCTTTGTCTATTAGTCCTAATTTTCCCAGGTACAACCAGTTTGCAATGTTCTTTTGAATCAGTTACTTGTTCTTTATAGAATTCTTTGATATAATCTTGGCTGACAAATATCGTCGGTAGGAATGCTTGAGTTTATCGCACTCTGAGATGTGATCAATCTACTTATTTCCTTTGCCTTTAGATTTTGTCGCCACAATATCTTAGCTATGCTTTAACTTGAGAAATTAGGGTTTTATTGGACTTGATTCGTACTTATCATAGCCCTAATTGATCAGTATCACTACTCGTACTTAGCTTAAGCTAAGAATTTATTGAGGGGGTTAAGAATGATTCCAACCTCAAGTTTGATGCTTCGACAAAAAATGCTCTGATGTCCAATAATTGTGCTCCCCACTCCTCGCTTTGTGCTTCACTTTGCCTTGCTCTGAACTCCTTTGAATGCTCTTAATACACCTGTAAAAATCCCATAGTTAGATCAAAATTAAGACTTAATATTTTTGATAGACCACTTGCATTGAGGTATCTCCAAGACCTACTTTTCCCCCTTGTATTTTTGAAAAAACTTCTAGAGCTCTCTTAATTCCTACTCCACTTGAGGGTGAACTTCAAAATACAATATTTATAACTCAACATATGATTTTTACAAAAACAAATTTTGGTTTGTGTGGGATTCTCAACTAGCTTTCCAATGAGCTCAAAATCTCTCAAACAGAGTTTGTATGAGAAAGTTATGTCCAATCAGGCTTCTGGGGGTCAAAACAGGCAAACAAGACCTCTCAGAGGGTCACAATTTTTTGCGAATCACGCAGCCAGAAAGTCATGTTTTTTTTTAACAACTGCAACAACCAGAGAATCGTGATTCTCTCAAAATCCACAATCCAAAGAATCACGACTTTCTCAAAATCACTAAGCAGAGAATCATGAATTTCTCAAATGTTTAAGTCCAAGAAATTGTGATTTTCTCAAAATCACTAAGTCTAGGAAATCGTGACTTTCTCAAAATCACTAAGTCCAAGAAATTGCGACTTTCTCAAAATCACTGAGCACAGAATCATGAATTTCCTAAGTTCCACTAAATCAAGGGAATCACAACTTTCTTGAAATTCTAAGTGCAAGGAATCACGATTTTCTCAAATCCTCTCAATCTAGGAAAGCATAACTTTCTCAAATGCCTAGTCCAAAGAATTGTGCTTTTCTTAAATTCTCTCGATCTAGATAATCCCAAATCTCTCAAATTTTCTATCGAGAGAATCATGATTTTCTAAAATCCTCTTAGTCTAGGAAATCATGACTTTCTCAAATGCCAAGTCTAGAGAATCGCAATTTTCTCAACTCAATCTAGACAATCACAATTTTCTCAAATTTTCTATCCACAGAATCGCAATTTTCTCAAATACTCTCAATCCAAGAAATTGCGACTTTGTCAAATGCCAAGTCTAGAGAATCGGGATTTTCTCAAATTCCCTCAATCTACAGAATTGCAATTTTCTCAAATTTTCTAAGTCTAGAAAATCACGATTTTCTCAAATCCTCTCAATCTAGAAAATTGCAACTTTCTCAAATGGCAAGTCCAGAGAATCACGATTTTCTCAAATTCTCTCAATCTAGGAAATTGCAACTTTCTCAAATGCCAAGTCCAGAGAATTCTTGAATTCTCTCAATCTAGAGAATTGCGAATTTCTCAAATCTTTTATCAAGAAAATTGGGATTTTCTCAAATCCTCTCAATCCAAGAAATCATGACTTTCTCAAATACGAAGTCTAGAGAATCGTGATTTTCTCAAATTCTCTCAATCTAGAGAATTGCAATTTTCTCAAATTTTCTAAGTCTAGAGAATCGTGATTTTGTCAAATCCTCTCAATCCACAAAATTGCAACTTTCTCAAATTGAAAGTCCAAATAATTGCGACTTTCTCAAATTCTCTCAATCCAGAGAATCAAAAATTTAATGTGAAGGATATTGCAGAACAACTTGGGAGCATTGGAGAGATCATTGATGAGGAGAAAAATGTGAGACAAATCATCAATGGAATTAAAGCTAATGACAAATGGGAAGCCTTCACCACAGCTATGGACCTCTACATGGACATGCAAGTACTTGACACTCATGGGACAACTTTTCACAGGTGAAGCAAAGCTTATGAATAATGGTGAGAACTAAAAAGGTAACCAATCCTCTACTCTCTATACAAATAAGAATAAAGGAAATGACAACAAAGATAAAGGTAAGAAATTTGATGATGAAGTACCTCAGAAGCCAAGTTTGGTGGTAGAGGTAGAGGTTCAAGAGGAAGTGGCAAAGGAGGTAGACAAGGCAAGGGAAGAGCTCAAAGATCATCACCCTGTGCTATATGTGGTTTATCGAATCACATTATAGAGATTTGTTTCAAGAACCCAATGAATCAAAGAGGAAGAGGATACAACAAAGGAAACTATGGAAACTCAAGAGGTAGATTCAATAACTCTTATGTATATAAAACAACTCATGCAACAAAAAAATATCAACAAGGATACAAAGGAAGGAGAGACTACAAAAAATATATAGATGATCAACCTGAAGAGGATTCACTTCGACTCATGAACATGACAATGAAGGAAGGTAATTTGGATTAGCATGTGTTCTACATAGATTCAAGATGCTCAAATCATGTAGCAGGAAATGTGACTCTAGTCTCAGACTTAGAAGATCCAAAGAAGAAATATGAAGTCCAAACAAGAGATGACACAAGACATCTTGTTGAGAAGATAGGTAATGTGAAGACATCTAATGCTAACATGAATTTACTAAGCAGAGTCCTTTATGTGCATAGCATCACAAAGAACCTTATTAGTGTAGGTTAGATTGTTGAGAAAGGTTTGAAAATGATATTTACCAAGGATGGATCATATGTTGAGGACCCATATCAAGGATTCAAGAAGATAGCAAAGGGAGAGAAGACATGTAGGTTGTTCACTTTTGAACTCCAAGACACTAAGAATATTTCCTTGTTCAACTATGGCACTCAAACCCTATCACAATTAGAGGTTTGACATAAGAGGCTAGCTCACATTGGAGAAAGAGGCCTCAAACGAATCAGTAGATATCAGAGTGTACTTGGACTACCTAACATATCAAAACAACACATGATATACAAGTGTAGTGCATGTCAGTTTGGTAAGTCACACAGGCAACCATCCAAGAAAGGCTACATACATGGAGATATCTTGGAGCTTGTCCACAAAAATGTTTGGGGACCAATCAAAGAACCTTCTTTTGTATCAAGTTACTATGTGTCATTCATAGATGATTTTAGTAGATGGACTATCTTATATTTCATGAAGCATGAGGATGACATTTTTTCATGCTTTAAGAAGTACTTAGCTCTTGTGAAGAAACAAACAAGTAAACCCCTAAAAAGACTAAGGTCAGATGGGGGGGGGGGGGGGGAGATACTTATCCCATGAATTTGATTCTTATGTCCAAGAAAGAGGAATCAAAAGGGAAATTACCACTTGATACACTCCTGAGAACAACGGAGTGGAAGAGAAAAGAAATAGAAAAATTGTGGAGGTTGCAAGTTCCATGCTCATTGAGAAGAAACTTCATAACTACTTGAGGGTAGAGGTAGTATCTACTACCACCTATTTGATAAATATAATATCATCAAAGGCTCTGGATGACATGACTCCATATAAGGGATGGAATGGAAGAAGACCTAGCTTGGATCGTTGCAAGATCTTTGGGTGCATTGCATATGCACAAATACCTTCATAGATAAGAGGTGAATTGGACCCTAAGGTAGAGAAATGTATGTTCATAGGCTATCACCTTAATCAAAAGGTTTATAGATCATATAATCCAAGCAATAAACGGTTCATAGTAAGTCAAGATGTGTTTGATGAAAATATTCATGGTTTGAATATGGTTGAAGGAAAATGAATTTACCTTGTGAGCTAGAGTAAGACTTTCCAATTATGTCAAGGAAGATTGACCACACACTTGAAGCATCAAGTGACTCTGAAGATGATATGAATAATCAAAGAAGAAAATCTAACTCTTGGAACTCCAAAGGTAAAGGTTGAGTGTAGAAATTGAGGGATGTAGTAGAATCCTCTCAACAAACCATCAAAAGGTCAAATAGAGAAAAGGAGAAGCTAGAGAGGTATGGCTATGATACATCATTGGCCACTAGATATATGACATAAAGAAAAACTCTGATGGAGCTATCAACAAGTATAAATCGACTTGTGGCCATGCAAAAACACAAGGGATTCAATATGAAGAGACTTTTCACATGTGACAAAGATGCCAACTATTAGAGTGCTTCTGACCTTTGTAGCTTCCAAGGATTGGAGGATTTGTAAATGGATGTAAAAAAATCATTTCTAAATTATTGGATATGTAAAGAGGTACATATGGATCAATCTCCTACTTTTGAAGATTCATCACTCCCTGAACATGTATGCAAGTTAAGGAAGGCCCTATATGGTCTAAAGCAAGCAAAGTATTATTGGATATATAAGTAGGTACATATGGATCAATCTCCTAGTTTTGAAGATTCATCACTCCCTGAACATGTATGCAAGTTAACGAAGGTCTTATATGGTCACCTATTTGCAGGATAAAGGATTCATGGCTAGCAAAGTAGACCTTTCACTCTTCATGAAGAAGAATCAATCTAAAGTCATATAACTCTGTGTATATGTTGATGATATACTAATCATAAGTAATGATGGCGAATGCATAAGGAAGATCAAGCTTCAAATGAAAGAAGAATTCAAAATCAGTGACTTAGGGCAACTTGCATACTTTCTAGGGTTGGAAGTAGTGTATAGAGAAAGAGGTATGTATCTCAATCAAAGGAAACATATCAAAGTTATGCTTGCTAAGTTCCAGATGAAAAACTCAAAGGTTGCAGGTACACCCATGGAGATGAATCAAAATCTAAGTGCTCATGAAGGAGATCAAATTGAAGACATAACTAGTTATAAGAGTCTAGTGGGTAGTTTAAACTATGCGACATTGACAAGAGTTGATATTTGCTATAATGTAAGTTTCCTAAGTCAATTTACGTACACTCCTAGGAGCCTCACATGGGGCCAGCCAAGAGGATACCAACATACTTGAAAGGAGCTATCAATGAAGGCTTATATTACTCATACACATTTGATATAGATATCAAACTCTTCCCTTATGTAGATTTGGTAGGTTTTAAAGATGATAGAAGAAGTACATAAGAATATGTCACCTTTGCATATACAAAAGTTATATGAGGGTCTTCAAAGAAGCAACCTACTATTACAGTCTCATCAACTGAAGCTGAATATAGAGGACTAGCTAATGCAACTCAAGAAGTAATGTGGATCAAGACCTTATATTTTGATTTAAGTCTCAAGTCCACTATTCCTCACATTTTCTAGGACAAAATTAGTTCATTACATCTTGTAGCTAACCCAATCTACCATGCCAAGACCAAGTCCATAGGAGTGCACTACCACTATTTAGAGAAAATATCACAAGTAAAGAAATCGGATTGTCATATGTAATCTACTCACCAAGAATGTGCATACATGATGACCAATGTGTTGGATGGGGTTAAGTTGAACACACTCAAAGCTATGATTGGATTACAAAAAGTGTTGAAGAAATGAAGAATCAAGCATCTTAGGCTTGAGGAGGAGTTGTTGGTGCAAGTAGCAAGCCTAAGAGCTTGTTTAGTGCTCATAGGATTTCTCTCTTATTGTTTGGCATAAACATATGGTTTGAAGAATTTAAAGGTTAAAGCTTTCAATTTATTTTAGTCAATGCTAAAAGAAAGATATGGAGAGAATCTCATGATTGGAGGGATCCAAAAGCCATGAATTTAATTTTGAATTCAAATTCAAATTGGTGCTAAATATTAATACTACCTTTTAAGCAGAAGATCTAACCACCATCAAAATCAAAGGTGTATATAACCATTACACTTCTAGTCATGGGGTAGTAGAGCAATAAACAATTATTGTAGTAGATATTTTGAGTAAATTTCATACTATCTCTAAGTGAGAGACGTCCTCCAAAACTCCTTTGTATCATATGTGCAATATCAATACACATTATGATTGATATTGACTTGTCATCCTCTATCTACTGTTATTGTAATTTGTGCAACTATGTGAGATACTCAGAGTCATTTCTCAATGTTTAGCTAGCCAATGTCCAAACCATTTATTGGATCAATTATCTAAAATTGTTGAGAGCACTTGTACATAGTTTCATCAACATTGCATGTGTAGATCTCAAATTATGAGTGATTATATGTGGTGAGTCTAAATTCATGAAATAACTTGACTTTTTGTTACATTAAAATTTTAATTGAAAGTTTGCAAAAGCTCTCTAGATAATTTCTACAAGGTTGTGAGCACTAAACATATTTTTGAGAGCTTCTCTTGCATAGATAGAAAGTTTTTCAAGTTTCTTGAACTTCAAACTCATCTATTTTGATAGAGAAGTTTGTGAATGATGCTCCAAAGGACAAGATATTTCAATGCATATTGTGGAATCTTAGAGAGTGTACTAAGTTTCTTTGAAGTTACTTGGGCTAGTGTTGAACAAAATTTTACCAACACAATCTCATATCTATATACTACTCCATCACCTCTTCACATAAGCTACACTTCTTTGGTGATTAAGGAGGGAGAAAGAATACACTTGACCTTAGCTTGAGAATGATTTTATTCTTCAAGGGTTTCTTCTTGGATTGCATGGATTATTTGAAGTAATTTTTTTCGGTGTTTGTTGGCGCCATTTTAAAGTCTTTGGTAATATTTTTCTTTGCACAAGGTCAAGGACTTGAAGAAGGGCGTTCTATTTATTTTTTCTAAAAGGATTCTTAAGATTTGGGACTTATTTCTAGCCATATCAACATCTCTATAAGTTTCTTAAATTAGTCTGAATCATGGTTAGATCAACCAACTATTCACAACAACTCATTGACACTTGCAAATTTGTTTTGAAAAAGTGATTTGAGCCTTGTGTATGGCTATTCTTGAAGTGGTTTCACGGTGTTTAGCTCAATTCTATATTCTTACTACTCATATTTTTTTATCACACATCATGTACATCTCTATGGACACCTCCTACATATGTTCATGTGGCATGACATGATGCTTATGTTTCACATAGCCTTTTCTGTGTTAAGGAGGGTTGTGGTGATGATCTATTAGCTTGGGGACAACCAAATCTCAAGCTCTCTTAGGTGATGTATGTGGAAGATATATCTTGGAGTCATCATAGGAGATGTATGCCAGTGGACTTATAGGTACTCGATAAGCCTAGCTCGCTTCTTTGGTTACTTGAGTATATGCAATGATTAATAAAAAGTTATGAAGTGATGCAGTCATGTCATTTTATGATACTTTGATTAGTGCATTAACACATGTTTGATGCTCATAGTCTTAATTTGTAAAGGAGAATTATTCAAGATTTTTAGAGATTTTGATTTTTAACCATACATAGAGTGATTTTAATCCCTAAATTTCTTTTTGGTGTGAGCATATTAGCTTGCACATAGCTAGTTTGGTATTTTCTCATTGGTTACTATTGTTCATCTACTCCTTTTTGTAGGGGAACTCTACCAAAGTTTTTCCAATAGTTGACAATTAGTCATATTTTCAAAGTCTTAGCACTGCTTGATCATTTTTAGTTTCAATAGTATTCTAGTCAGGTTCTCTTCACCATGGAATTAGAGGTTTTGAGCACATTTGGTGGATCAAGCTCTAGTTCAAGTGAATCCAAAAGATCTATAAATTGCTATGGAAGTCTTAGTTTTAGATTCACAAGTTTGATCACACCAACTTCTCTTCATGGAAGAATAAGATTCATGATGTCATGACTCAGAGAAGGTAGTGAAAAATGATTGTTGGCCCTACAAAGAAATCTACTTATATGAATGTGATGATTGGGACAAGTTTGATCGAATGAGCATGTCAAAAATCTTTTTTACACTTTATAGATGATGTTTGTTTCAATGTTCTATATTGTGCGAGAATAGGGAAGGTTTGGAAGAACCTTTGCAACACTTATGACAAAGACGTGTGCATGAAAGACACAAATAGTGTTTCTACTCATTTGAATAAGTTTGGTGCACTCTTTTCTCAGTTGGAAGCTTAGAAGATGGACATGGATGATGAGACAAAAACAATTTCTTATTATGTATCCTATCACCTTCATGGGATAAATTTTGCACAACCATTATTAAAAATGCACCTAGTGGCAAGCTTTTCCATAATGAAATAGGTGGTGTAGTTGTGATTGAAGAGATTCACGGTAATTCCATGGCCACCACACATAGTGGAGATGCATATAGTGTCCATGATTTTAACCATGGAAAGAATCAAACATGTGGGAGGATCAAGAATAAATACAATAATGGTCTCAATCTAGCAAGAGCAGAAGAAAACCACATAAGAAGGATATTCATTGCTATCATTGCCATAAGAAAGGACATATGAACAAGGATTTATATGGTTCAAAGAATTCCAAAGGTAAAGGGAAAAATGTTGATGGAAATGTGGAATAGCTACCTGCATCATTTATTTCCAAATGTTGATGGAAATGTTGAATAACTACCTGCATCATCTAGTTCTTAATTTCCTTAAGACATTATACTAGAGAAACTTCATATTTTAGAAATCACAATCTCCCATAAGGGAAATTTTGTGTTCCTTGGAATTCATTCTAGGAGTTTTGTTTTTCAAAAGTTGAAATTTCACAGCCTTATGAGAAATCATGATTTTCCATCTAGCGAAATCACAATATCAAAGGGAAATCCCATTTTTTGAGAGATTATCTTGTGTTTAGAATTTTTGGGGAATTTTTGGACTTTTGGGCTTCTTGGTTGTTATTTTACAGGTTGTGGCAAGAGATTGTGACTTGGAGGGCTAAAGCACACAAACTAAGATTTTGGGGATCTTTCAATGTAGCTTTCTTGCATTTTTCACCTCTAGAGGACTTTGTACTTGATACTTCTTGTCTATGTATTCCTAGAGAACCCATCCAAGTTTATTTATGCTTGCAACATGTCATTTGGGGACTTAGATAGGTCAAAATGCAAACAAAGTACTTAAAACATAGATAATAAATGAAAAAAACTAATAGCCATTCTAAGGATTTTGAAGTTTAACTTATGCACTTGATATTTGAATGGAAAATGGGACCAAATATGCAAACATGCAAACATATCTTGTCACAAGAGATTGTGGTTCACAATCTTACTCAATCCCTCATAATAACTCTAGCAAATTCGATATTGACATTGAAATCATAAATAAGCTCGACAACATGCAAATATATCCCATTAGCGAGGCATTCATATATTACACATAAAATAATGTTCGTTAATTGAAAATGTACTTGGATAATAAATGGATAAGCAAACCACTATGTACATAGTGAGCTAACTTCCTTAAAAAATGGATGACCTAGGAGAAGTAGATGGCTTGAATGCCTCCAAAGGCTAAGTGCTAATGAGAAAACCAAAAGTTCATTTCACCTTGAATCCTAGGTTGAATTTGGGATTGGCCTTGCAAGATTACAAGCTTATAGACATCTACTGAGTTTCCAAATCCGACTTAGATCTATGGACTTATAGTTCTTTTAATAAAAAGAATATTAGTTCTATAGCTATCTAAGAGATGAAATATCCATGCAGCGATCCTCTTGTCACCTGTATAGATAGAAATCAACTTCTATTAGAAGTTAACAAATGATGACAAGATAAATCAGATGTACCTTGATCATCCAATTTTTCTCTACCTAAGTTGGACAAGATGAGAGCTTTTCAAGGACCCTAACCTAGCAATAAACACCATAGATACTTTCAAGAGAAGATGCACTGGATGAGGATAGCTCCAATAAGACTTCTCTAGTGTGGGAGGCTCAAAAAAGGTCAAGCAAATGCTTCACATTGACATAACCTAAGGAGATCAAGTCTTAATCCTAAGGGTAGAAATATTGATGTTTCCATTTCCTAGACCTTAGGGGTACGAACATAGGGTTCAACCTTTGTAGAGGTATGAACATAGGGTTCCACCTTTGTAGGGTTCCACCTTTGTAGGTTTCCAATGCATGAAAAATCACTATAATGGATCCTTTGATCCATATCAGCATGTGGCAAAGTTCAAGAGAGTAATTTTACCTAAGAAAGTCAATGACTTCTTCACACAATCATATGAAGCTTTGTGGCTCAACTGGATTGGGACTGATTTGACATGGTTCCAACCATTTGTCAAAAAAATATTCAAAGATATGAACAATCTTATAGATGAGTTCATGGGTAAGTTCTCTAAGAAGGGTGTTCCTCATGATACCTCTTCTCTCATTCATAGCTTCAAACACTCCAATAACAAAACCATTTAGCTTGTAGTAAGACGATTCAAAAAATATGTATATTGATGTCCTAGAGAGGAACTCCCCTTGCAAGAAAAGAAAATTTCTCTTTTCTTAGATAGTTTGTTGAATGGGGAGCTAAAATCTATGGTCTACATATATTTCTTGCATATCATAGAGCATATCTAAAAGAGTTATTGATTTGGAAGAAACTTTGTAAAAAAATTTAAATATTCCAAACATCCATACACATTATGATCAATCATCCACTAATAGATGAAAAATGCCCTCTATATATGGGTTCCAAGAAGATCAAAGTTCATTGCCAACTAGCACTAGATTTCATTTGAGACTTGCCCAATAAACACAAACACTATGTCAAGATCACCCTACCAAGGCATGTAATCTTGCAAGAGCACTTCCAAAACTTATAGATAAGAGATATCCTATTCTTTCAAATTGAAAGAGACTAACCATGGATCCTCTTGTTACTATATTATCACCATATAAGACAACCTACTTCTTTTCTTCTAGTACCAAAGCAAGAAAGAACCATCTATGGAATGAGATCAACCAAATGAAGAAGACACCAAAACAAACTATCAAAGAGTTTATTACCAAGGTCAAGGAGGTTTTAGATCCATTAGCAATCATTGGAGAGCTGATTGAAGAAGAGGCCATCATGAGGCCACAACTTATGACCTCATCATGGATGTAGAAACTCAAAATTTCAACATATTCCTTGGACAAATCTTCAACCAAGAGGCCAACAATAATTTGAAGGAAGGTAACTCTTATAAAGGTAACTCAATAAGGGCTCTTTATGCACATAAGAAAGAAAAGAAGAACAAAGGCACGAAGAAGGAAGATGATGAAGAAGAGATTTCCCAAGCTAACTATGCAGGTAAGAGCAAGTGGAAAGGGAAAAATAAAGGAGAAAAACATGAAAAATCAAAAGATCAAAATTTTCAACCTTGTGCCATCTATGATACAACCAACCACACCACTCAAAATTGATGGTTCAATGGAAGGACTAAAAGAGTAAGTCGAAGAGGTGGATTTGGAAACATTAGAGGCAGAGGTTGACACAACCTCAACAACAACAGTAGAACTCACAATAGAAGGGACCTCAAAACCTAATCAGAAGATCAATCACATGAAGATTCATTACTTTTAATGAATTTGATTCAGAAAGAAGGTAAAAAAGATGATCATTAGCTCTACATAGATTCAGGATGTTCAAACCATGTTGCAGGCAATGTTGCTCTTGTATCTGACTTGGAAAGTCGAAACATAGACATGAAGTACAAACAAAGAATGATACTAAGCAAAATGTGTAGAAGATTGGTAATGTCAAAGCTTCCAATCGTAGGAGAAACATTCTGAGTAAGCTTCTCTATGTACTCACTATCAGCAAAAACCTAACAAGTGTAGGCCAAACAGCTGAAAATGCTTACAAGTTAGGTTCACCCAATATGAAGCTTTTGTGGAAGATCCATGTCAAGGCTTCAAGAAGATAGTAGAGGCGAGAAGCATGGTATGCTCTTTACTTTTGAAGTAGGAGAAACCAAGAACATAACTCTATTCAACTTTGGGTCTCAAACCCTAAGTGAGATTGAAGTGTGGCATAGGAGACTTTCTCAGGTGAATGAAAGAAGTTTGAGGGATATATGCAGGGATCAAAGTGTTCTAGGGCTGCCAAACATATCAAAGCAACACAAGATCAATAGATATGATGCTTCATAGATTGGGAAGGCATAAAGACAACCATTCAACCAAAAAGGCTACATCCAATACAATCTTTTGAACTTAGTACACATTGATGTGTGGGGACCAAGTAAAGAACCTTGGAATTATGTTTCCTTTGTTGATTATCATAGTAGATGGAATATTCTGTACTTTATCAAGAATAAGAGTGAAGTGTTTTAATGCTTTAAGAAGTACATAGTACATGTAGAGAATCATACATGTAGATCATTTAAGAAACCCAGATCTGATGGAGGGGGATAATACTTCTCCAAAGAGTTTGATGAGTTTTTGCAAGATAAAGGCACCAAAAGGGAAGCGACTCACATGTATTCTTCTCAATTGAATGGTATTACAAAGAGAAGAAACAAGACACTAGTTGGATCAATAAGAACAATGCTTCAAGAGAAGAAATTACCACACTCTTTATGGGCAGAAGCAATCTCAACTATTGTATATCTTGTGAATATACTTCCATCCAAATTGCTTTAAGATATGAACCCTTATGAAGCTTGGAATTGTAGAAAACCAATTCTAGGTCATCGTAATATATTTGGTTGTTCAACTTTTGTACATGTATCTTAAATTATAGATAAACTAGATGAAAGGGTAACCAAGGTAATATTCATCAACTATGATTCAAGTCAAATGGGCTACATGTTTTATAATCCTTCCACCAATCACTTTAACACAAGAAGGGATGTTGTGTTTGACGAACATAGGTCATGGTATGATGAGGACATGTAGAAGGTAAACTTACCTTATGATCATGATTCTAAGTTACATCCATTAGGTAGCAAGCATGATACAAAAGTACAAGTCTCAAGAAGTGAATTTGGTGATGATCACGATGAGAAGGAAATAGACTATAAGATTTGGAAGTCAAGAGGAAAGGCCATAATGTAAGAATGTGGAGAATGTTCCAAACATACTCCTAGGAGGTCAACAAGGGAGAGAAAGCAACCTGAAAGGTAGGGATATGACTCTACATTTGTTACAAAGCTCTCTATTTATTTGGCCAAAGAATTAATTTCAGAAGAACCTTCAACATATGAAGAATCAAATGGTAACCCTAATTGGGAGAAAGATATGAAAGAGGATATTGAAGCCTTAAGAAATGGACACATAGGACTTGGTCCCAATGCAAACAAATAAGAAAGTAATAGGTTGCAGATGGGTCTATAAGTTGAAAAGAAATTCAGATGGATCAATTTGTAGGTAAAAAGCCACATTGGTTGCTAAAGGATGTGCTTAAACTAAGGGCATAGACTATGAGAAGACCTTCTCACCAATTGCCAAGATGACTTACAATCAAGACATTGCTAAGTGTAGCAGCTGCAAGAAATTGAAGCTACTTCAACTAGATGTGAAGAATGCTTTTCAAAATGGGTGGATTAGTGAAGAGGTATATGTGTCACATTCTCTTAGATTTCAAAACACTAGTTATACATCTTATATATGTGAGAAAAAGACTTGAATGATGTGTGTGTGTGACTCTCCTCACATCCATATATACCCTATTGTACTCTAAAAATAGCAATGTTTTGGAATAGTCTAGTGTGAACATGTGGCCATCATGCAACACTTTTTCCCATTATTGCCAAGTACCTTAGGGTATCCCCCCAAGCTTGGGACCTTGGCTACCTGGCCCTTGTGCCTCACACACATGGAATGAGGCAAGAAAGTGGATGATGAAGCAGGTACATATCAAGCTAACTATGCAGGTAGAGGAAGACATGGCAGAGGTAGAGGAAGAGGAGGTAGACAAGGTAGGGGGAGATCCCAAGACTCCAACTCATGTTCTATTTGTGGATTAACTAATCATACAATTGAAAATTGCTTTAGGAATTCCAAGAATCAAAGAGGTAGAGGATACAATAGAGGAAGTTACGGCTACTCAAGAGGAAGGTTCAACAACTACCATGGCAATTACAACAACTACAATCATTCAAACTATCAAGGAGGCTACAAAGGAAGGAGAGACTACAATAACTACACAGAAGACTCAAACAAAGAGGATTCATTATTGATCATGAACATAGCTATGCCACAAGGTAAATCTGATGAGCATGTTTTCTACATAGATTCAGGTTGTTCAAATCATATGGCAGGAAATGTGGCACTCCTATCAGATTTTCAAGATCCAAGGAATAAGCATGAGGTACAAACAGGAGATGATACAAAACATCCTGTGGAGAAAATAGGCAATGTCAAAGCACCTGATGGAAACATCAACCTACTTAGTAAGGTACTCTATGTCCCTACCATTACAAAGAATTTGATAAGTGTTGGGCAGATAGTAGAGAAAGGGTTGCAAGTCAGGTTCACAAAGGCAGGAGCATTTGTTGAAGATCCAAGTCAAGGATTCAGAAAAATTGAAAAAGGTGAAAAGACAAGTAGATTGTTCACATTTGAATTACAGGACACTAGAAACATTGCTCTCTTTAATTATGGTAGTCAGACACTCAGAGAATTGGAAGTATGGCACAAAAGGTTAGCACATATTGGTGAAAGGTCACTAAAGCAAACTTGCAGGGACCAAAGTGTACTTGGACTCCCTAACTTGTCAAAACAACATATGATTTATAAGTGTAGTGCATGTCAATTTGGAAAGTCTCACAGGTTACCATTCATGAAGAAAGGTTATATGCATGGAGATCTCTTGGAGTTGGTTCATACAGATGTATGGGGACCTAGCAAGGAAGCTTCAATATCTGGATCAATGTATTATGTCTCCTTTATTGATGATTGCAGCAGATGGACTATCCTATTCTTTATGAAGCACAAAGATGAAGTTTTTTCATGTTTCAAAAGATATTTGGCTCTTGTGGAGAATCAAACAGGTAAATCACTAAAAAGGCTAAGGTCAGATGGAGGGGGAGAATACTTCTCCCATGAGTTTGATTCTTTTCTTCAAGAAAGAGGAATCAAAAGAGAGGTAACTACAAGGTACACTCCTGAGCAAAATGGAGTGGCAGAAAGGAGGAATAGGACAATTGTTGAAGCTGCAAGGTCTATGTTAAATGAAAAGCATTTCCCTAATTACTTATGGGCTGAGGCTGTATCTACAGCCACTTACTTGATTAACAGGTTGCCTTCAAAATCCCTTGATGGGATGACTCCATATGAGGCTTGGAATGGAAGAAGACCAAGCTTAGATCATTGTAAAATTTTTGGATGTATTGCTTTTGCTCATGTTCCTTCACAGGTTAGAGGCAAGATGGATCCAAAGGCAGAAAGGTGTGTATTTATTGGATATGACAACAATCAAAAGGGCTATAGGTTATACAACCCTACCAGCAAAGGATTCTTGGTAAGCAGGGATGTAGTTTTTGGTGAAAACAATTCATGGTATGAAGATTCATGCAGGAAGGTCAATTTACCATATAATCTTGAAGAAGATTTTCCAAAGCTTGGTAGAGAACAACCAAAGATTGAAGAACAAGACACCTCGGAGCATGATGAAGAATCTCAGATAGAAAAGATCAAAGCATGGAAGTCTAAAGGTAAAGCAAAATTGCAGGAACTTGGACATGAGGCAGAATCATCACATCATGGCCTAAGAAGATCTATGAGGGAAAAGAAAAAACCAGAAAGGTATGGGTTTGACACCTCATTAGTAACTAAACATTCTATCTACATAGCACAGGACATAAACCAAGAGGAGCCATCATCATTTGAAGAGGCCAAAGCAAAAACAGAATGGAAGCATGGAATGAAGGAAGAGATTGAAGCACTTGAGGAAAACAACACTTGGGATTTGGTGCCCAAGACTTCATCCATGAAGGTAATAGGCTCAAGATGGGTCTATAAACTCAAGAAGAATTATGATGGTTCCATTAACAGGTATAAGGCAAGGCTTGTAGCAAAAGGCTTTGCACAAACTCAGGGAATTGATTATGAGGAGACCTTCTCTCCTGTGGCAAAGATGCCTACTATTAGGGTTTTGCTTAGTATTGCCTCTTCCAAGAATTGGAAGATACTTGAACTAGATGTAAAGAATGCATTTTTGAATGGTTGGATAACAGAAGAGGTATATATGGCACAACCACTTGGTTTTGAGAATCAAGTTTATCCTGATTATGTGTGTAAACTTAACAAAGCATTGTATGGTCTCAAGCAAGCTCCAAGAGCTTGGAATTTCAGGCTTATTTCATTCTTGCAGGACAAAGGCTTTCAACCAAGCAAGGCAGATCCTTCACTCTTTATTAAAAAGAGTAACTCTGAGGTCATCTACCTCTGTGTATATGTAGATGATATTATATTGACAGGAAATGATGCAGATGGTATGAAGAAGATCAAAGATCAGATGAGAGAAGAGTTCAAGATAAGTGATTTGGGTTCACTTACCTACTTCCTAGGTTTGGAAGTTGTCTACAAAGATCATGGTTTGTTTCTCACTCAAAGAAAGTACATTAAGGACATGTTGGCAAAATTCAAGATGCAAGATTGTAAGATTGCAGCTACTCCAATGGAGGTCAATCACAAATTGAGCTCACATGAAGGTGAACTCATAGAGGACATCACATCATATCAAAGTCTAGTGGATAGTCTCAGCTATGCCACATTGACAAGAGTAGATATATGTTACAGTGTGAGTGTGCTAAGTCAATTTATGCACACACCAAGGAAACCACTTATGGATGCTGCCAAAAGGATTCTCAAGTATCTCAAAGGAACCATAAATGAAGGACTTTATTATCCTTATGTATCTGATTTAGGTTTGAAGCTATTTTCTGATGCAGATTGGGCTGGCTCCAAGGAAGATAGAAGGAGCACTTCGGGTTATCTTACCTTTGCAGGTTCAAAGCTTATTTCATGGTCATCCAAGAAGCAACCCATAGTTGCTCTCTCTTCTACTGAAGCTGAATACAGAGGTCTTGCCATAGCTACTCAGGAAGCTATGTGGATGAAGACATTACTCAAAGATCTTGGATTGGAGTTTGGAACTCCAACTATTTTTGGTGACAATATGAGTTCCATTCATTTGGCTGCTAATCCTATTTTTCATGCAAGGACTAAACATATTGAAGTTCATTATCACTATGTACGTGAGAAGGTTCTAAGCAAAGAGATTCAAATATCATATGTGTCCACTCATCAACAATGTGCAGATATTCTAACCAAAGCATTGGATGGTACAAAGCTTTGCAAATTCAAGGCTATGATTGGTTTGCAGGTAATCTTGGAAGATTGAAGACCTCAAGCATACTTGGCTTGAGGGGGAGCTGTTGGAGCAAGTCTATGACAAGCCTAAGTATTGGCTTGAGTCTCACAAAGTCTTAGAAGAAGCTTCAAAATGAATACTATTGAAAGTTCACTTGTGAACTACCTCTTGTAACTTTTGAAGAGTTTACTTAATGTAAAAGTGAAAGAATCTTAAGTGGTTGAGTCCACTTGATCAAGAATGGAAAGAGGAGCCATGAATTCATGATTGTGGTAGGTAGAGAATCAAATCAATCACTAATTGACTGGAGAGTGATTGAGGGAAGTTAGCCTCCCAAACTCAACTATAAATAGATGGCAACTTTAGTCGTGGTTAGACAGACCTATGTGAAGACCTCCAAGAGCTGAGCTTTATGCCATATCAAGGTGTGATTACAAGGCACACATATGTATCAGTAAGCCATTACTCTCAGTTTTCTCAGTCAGATTGTAGAGATTGTTTCTCTGAGCTTGGTGCATCATTTTCAGTGACATAACTTGATAAAGTTAGCTCTATAAGTCTACTATATGCTCACAAATTTTCATGTCATTTGGATGTTGCAATCGTCAGTTATGTTCAGTTGAAGTCAACAGTGTCTGTTCATCTTCACTTCTCTGTCAGGTACCCGACTTTTTCACTCACCTTGTCAGAGCCATTTCTCAGTGGTTACTTATCGAAATTAAGTGATTTAAAGCTTGTTGGATTTAGCTTACTGTATAGTATAGCCATACAAATTTTCATAATCATTGCATTCCTACATTTTGAGTTATGTTTATTTTTCGACTCGCTGGTCTCAAACTGTAGCAGCCTGTGAAAATCGGGATGATGTCATCACTTGTTAAAACTCATTCTCAGTGTGTGGTTTATTATTTTTGATGAGATTACTCTTGAAAGTTATCTCTTTAAGCTACCTAGACTTCCCCAAGAGGAATTAAGCTAATTGCTGCTGTGCTCAGAGAATTATGTAAAACACTGGACAGGTGTATGAACCAAGAATAGCAAGTTTTCACCTCTGAGCTAACTCCTACTTATGTGTTTTGATCTATCTTTTTGAGAGTGATCTTCCAAGGTACATAGGGTGTCTAATACATCCATTGGCAAGCTAGAAAGGCCCACCATATACTCCTGGAGTTCATTTGGCTGGTGTAGATCAAGGATTTTGCAACACCTCTTCATCTTCAAGCACATACCTATCCATCTCTTCACAACAATCTAGAGGAAGCCCTAATCGGTATGCAACTTCACTTAACTTTTTAACTATCTTCAAAGGTCCAAAAAACCTTGGCGAAACCTTACTACACTTCACTGTGGAGAGTGAAGTAGATGTAGCTAGCACATGAAGAAAGACTTTGTCTTCTTCCTCAAAGGATCTAGGAGATCTCTTCCTATTAGCATACTCTTTAGCCCTATCAACACCTTGCTGCATCTTGGCTTTAGCTATTTCTAAATTTGCTTGGATGTTTGTTAAGAACTCCAAAGCACTAGGACATTTCTTTAGCATGCCTATGGTATTGGGGGAATCGGGATTCATGCCATAGTTCATCTCAGAAGGAGACATACCTATCACCTTGTGAGGCCTATTTTTATAAGCAAACTCAACTAGTGGCAAATAACTATCCCAATTTGTCTATCTCTCAGACACATATACCTTCAACATGTCCTCTAAAATCTCATTGACCCTCTCAGTCTGATCGTCTATCTAAGGATGATCACCACTACTCATCTTTAATGACACTTTTAGTTTGTCAAACACAAACTTCTTGAAGTATCCTATGAATTTGACATCCCTACCTGAAACTATGGATGTCGGTAACCAATGCAATCAGAAGACATGCTCGATAAACAACTCCACTACCTGTGGAGCTTCTATCACCTCCTGCGTGGGTATGAAATGAGCCATCTTGCTTGATCTATCTACCAAGACTAGGATAGTATCCCGCTTAATTTGAGTCTCGAATAACCTGACTATGAAGTCCATGGATGGTCTATCCCAGTTATGGTCTAGAATCTCTAAAGGATGCAAAAGACCTAGTGCCTTTATCCTTTTTGCTTTGTTGACTTGACACATAAAGCATTATTGAACAAAAGTGTGGACATCTCTGGGTAATCCAAGCCACCAAAATGTTCTTCTAACAAGCTGTATTCTCTTGTCAACACTAGGATGTCCTGTGTAAGGTACATCATGGTTATCATGCATGAATTTTCTTCTCAAATCTCAGGAATCTGGTACACAAACCTTTCCTTTCCATTTAACTATTCCATTCTCCAATGAGAAATTGGAATATGGAATGGACTTGTTCACTTTGCTAGGGGAAGAAACAGCTAGAACTGTCGCGTCTCCTATAATAGAGTCATCACTGATCCATAACAAATGTGGATCTTCCACTTGTGCTTCCCTTATCTCTTGAAGCAATGAGCTTTTTAGAGTTGTAAAGCTCATTTGATACATTATCTCTGATAATGCATCAACAACTATATTCTCTTTGCCTCTTCTATATAGGATTTCCATGTGAAACTCCTGCATGTGCTCAGCCCAACGAGCGTGTCTGCCTCGAAGATCTGGTTGACTACAAAAGTACTTAAGTGTATGGTGACCTGTGTATACGTTAAAGTCTGCACCATAAAGATAATGTCTCCACACTTTAAGTGCATGCACCACTGCATACAACTCATGTTCGTGTACTAGCCAATTGTGCTTTGCACTTGTCAATTTCTTGCTCTCAAAAGCTATTGGCCTACCATCTTGGTTCAAACATGCCCTTATGGCTCTGCCACTAGCATCTATCTCTAATTCAAAGGGTTTTTGTGGATCTACCACTTTGAGTATAGGAGCCTCTGAAACAACTCTTTTTAGAGTATCTAAACTATGTTGCTGCTCTTGCTTCCATGCAAATGGGTCTTTTCCTTGAAGCAAGTTCATCATAGGAACTCCTATCGCTGAATATGAAGAGATAGAATTTTCAATAGAAATCGAAAAGTCCTAAAAATGACCCTAATTGCCCCTCATCCTGAGGAGTAGGCCAAGATAAAATAAATGAGACCTTCTTGGGATCCATCTAAACCCCATTGGCCGATAGCACATGCCCTAAATACTCTATCCTTGGAAGAACCAAGTGAGTCCTCTGGATTAACATATCAATTATTTTCAATACAAATCTTAGATGATTTTCATGTTCATGCACATTCTTACTATATACTTATGAATCATCAACAAGAACAACAACACATTTTCCAATGAATGGTCTTAATATATCATTCATTAACATCCTAAATGTAGCTCGTGCATTAGTCAAACCAAATAGCATGACCAACTACTCATAATGACCAAACGGATCCTAAAAGCTGTGTTATGTACATCATGATCTCGTACTCTAATCTTGTGGTAGCCACTTTTTAAATCTATTTTACTAAATACATGTCCACCCCGAGCATCTAAAAGATCATCAATCCTAGGCATGGGATATCTATGTCTGATAGTAATCTTATTGAGTGCTCTGTAGTTGACGCACATCCTATAAGATCCATCTTTCTTCTTTACTAGAAGAACTAGTGTTATAAAGGGTGAATAGTTGGGTCTAATCATCCCTTTCTATAAGTACTCATCCACAAACTTATGAACTTCATTTTGCTCCTACAAACTCATTTGAAATGGTGGCCGAGAAGTCGGATTTTCTCCCAGTGCCAATTCGATTCTATGCTCTATGTTCCTGTAAGGAGGGAAAACCAAAAGGTAATTTTTTCAAGAAAAACTCTTGGAATTTTGATCTCACTTTTGTTGAAAGTGTTGTAATATTCCAACTAGAGTCTCCATGACTACATGAATCCATGATAATACATGATGAATGCACAAAATGAAGAAAATAAATGTACCTACAGTCAATCTTCAGCAACTTCATGGTAGTTACCAATTGCATCTCTTGGAGATCTAGTTCTCCATGGATGAGTAGTTGCCTTCCTTCATGCTCAAACTGATAAACATGCAAAGAAAAGTCAATGATTGGCCTCTTCTTTGCATGCCACTTCTTACTAAGGAAGAAATTGAAACTTGGTAGTCTCACTATCTCAAAATCCAATCTGTCCTCATAGGACTGGATCTGAATGGGCAAATTAACAACTCGTCGATCCCATGTCTCTGTTCCCTTCCCATCGGCTAACTCTACTGTGTAGGCATACTCTAACGGCACAGTCCCTAGATGTAACCTCTTGACTAGGTGGGACTAATACATTATGTGTCAACCGAGTGTCAAAGAATACCTTGACAGGCTATCCTACCACGAGTCCCCTCATGATAGAAATTGAAACTTGCTATTCTCGCTATCTCAAAATCCAATTTGTCCTCATAGGACTGGATGTGAATGGACAAATTAACAACTCGTTGGTCCCATGTCTCTGTTCCCTTCCCATCGGCTAACTCTACTATGTAGGCATACTCTGACGGCACAGTCCCTAGATGTAACCTCTTGAGTAGGTGGGAACTAATAACATTATGTATCAACCGAGTGTCAAAGAATACCTTGACAAGTTATCCTACCATGAGTCCCCTCATGACAATAAGTTCTGTGTCAGGAAATTGATATCCTTTCTGTGCCACTAGCAAAAGCACAACTTCTGGCATAGTTGGGACCTTCTTTGTGATTGTCATAGCCACTATGGGAGATGATAATGGTGATAGGGGATCTCCAAACTCATCCTCATCATCAACCCTTCCTGAGTAGGATTTATGACTATAGTGGTGGCTATCTTTTTTTTCTTACTACAGTCCTTGAATAGGTGTTTCCCTAAACACCCATAGCATAATCCTTCATTCATTGCCTTTTCTTTCTGTTGAGTGTGTATATTGTAGGTACTTGGAAAGCTATTCCAATGGAGTGTGGACCATCTTCAACACTTGCACATACGTCCAAGTTATTTCTTGAACCTCCATATAATTCTCTTGCCAATTTATATGCATTGTTGTTGTCTTTTGCATCATATTGCAAAGAGGACATGTGAATTTTTTGTAGTACCTAGACTATACATGTAGTTTAGACGTGGATTCCTATTGTGTAGTGCATGTATTCTTCTTTGCAGGACAGGTAAGTATTTTCTTGCAGGTTAGCGAAGAGAGAAATCTAAAATTGTCAGGGTTTGTAATCCCCTTTTGGTCTATTTGTAGTTAGATTGTGCCTGTTGACACTGTACTTGCAGAAATTGCTTGAGGACTACTTGGTTTTTTTTTGGCTTTCAAAATTGCACCATTATGCTATCAAAATTTCTAAAAATTTAGTATGCATATGCATTCAAGAAGATAAAACATATTAAAAGTTTCTTGTTTCTTTATCTGCCATTGAGCAAAGGCTTATGATTTGTTTCTTTTCTACTACCACTTACTTGTTTTGATTATACATAGAATATCCAAACTATATAATAATCAAGATGAATGATTAGTAGCATTCTGATCAAAGAATCATATAAGCTTGTGGATATCTAGTAGATATCACTATTTAGGAAAAAATAATTCAAGAATAAGCCCAAGGGAAGTCTTAAGACAAGCGCAAATGTTGCCAAGGTCATTAGACTAAGGAACTTAATAGTTTCACAACTAAGAATTCTAGGATTTCTAGTTAGAACCTAGAATAGAGGATCGTTCATCCTCAAAGATTCTATGATCTAGAAGAATCTAAGTGGCATTTTGATCAAAAGGAAGAAAGTCAAGATTTGAAATATGTAAAGTAATACATTTAGAAAGAGGTGAGAATTTTCAAGTAAAAAAGAATTGCCCTTTTGTAGAAACTACAAATTGAGACAAGGGTCTTCCAAATCTAAGAGGAGTGCTACATTCCCTGCTACATGATCTGAACATTCAAAATAATTATAGAATACTGTTCATCTAATTTACCTCCTTTCGTAGTCATGTTCATGACTAGAAGTGAATCTTCTTGTGATTGATCATCAATGTAGTTATTATCGTCTCTTCTTCCTTTATAGATTGATAATTGTTATTGAAGTTGCTGCCATTGTATCCATAATCGTTGTTGTATCTACCTCTAGGAGCTCCATATCCTCTTTTGTTGTATCCTCCCCCTCTCTGATTCCTTCACTTCTTGAATCAATGCTCAGTTTTTAGTCCACATATGGCACAAAGTGAGGAGCTTTGGGATCTCTCCCTACCTTATCTACCTCCTCTACCTCTTCCTCTTGAACTTCTCCCTCTTCTTGCAAAGTTAGCTTGGGAGGTTCTTTCTTCTTCATCAGACTTCTTATCTTTACCGTTGACATCTTCATCGTACCTTTATCAGTGTATAGGGCAAGGGATTGAGTACCTTTTTGTGTATCTCCATTCTTCATAAGCTTGGCTTTATGAGTAAAGAGTTGTCCCATGAGTGTGTTGAAATTCATACTTGCACATCCATGTATAAGTCCATGGCAGTGGTGAATGCTTGCCACTCATCATCTACTTTGATTGCATTGATGAGTTGTTTGACTATTTTCTCTTCATATTTGACCTCTCTAATGCTTCCTAACTGATCGACTAGGTCATCAATCTTTGTGATAATGTAACTGAAATTTTTCTTGAGTTTTTTTGTCAGGTATGTGAACTTCATCCATAGCTAATTATTCCATGGCTTGATGCTTGAAGAGAAGAATTCTATGAATGCATTCGAGATCTCTTGTGAAGTCTTACACCTCCTAACATGTGAAAATAATAAATGAGAGATAGAGTTTCCAATGTATGACATTTCCAAAGCATCCTTTGCACACCATGTGTCCAAGCTTTCTTGATCTTCTTTTGTTGGTTTTCCTTTCATCCTTAGCATAGACATCAACTCATCCCTAGAGATATACCGATAGAGATTTCTTCCTTGCAAATATGCTTCCATAATTAGAGACCATGTTGAGTAGTAACTTCAATCCAATTTATCATTTGAAGAAAGAAAAAGATCACCAATAATATATATAATATGATGAGGCTATGATATCATGGTGAGGAGGTGATGAAAAAATATAGAGATGAGAGGGTCTCTCACATTCACATTGGGTAGGAATACCCCTAAGGCCAAGGTGGCAGCAATGCCACTTTACATCCATAGGGACAACTTCCTATTGAGAGGTAGACGAAAAGGAGTGTTGTGTGTAGAATTTACACAACATAAAATGGGGGTTTGGTGGTTGAGTGGTTGAACAATCTGTGTGTGTGTGTGTGTCGTGCGAGCTTGTTGGTTCCAATGGCAAGCACTTCCACCTATTGACTAGTTTAGCATGTCATACTTGTAGAGGCCATATCTTGTTCTACGAAACTCCAAATAGGGTGTTTTATGGCTTCTTTCAAATAACACAAGATCTATTCTCATATTATGTAAAGAAATTTTGGAAATTGTTTATTTTGTGAGCTCTTTGCAAGTCAACAAATTCTCATAGTTTTTGGCAACCACATTTCGAAAGCAATATCTTGCAAACTAAGAAGGCATTTGAAGTGATTTCACTTTGTGGCTTTCAGATATGATGTATGTTGATTATTTTTAGATCTCCAAGAATGTTTTTCCTCGTCTTAAAATGGGTCATATATGCATTTTTGGGCATATTTGCACCATTTTTTTGTAATCATTCAAGCTCTTCAAAAGGCTTGGTTGCATTCAATTACGACATTAAACCATTTCAATGAGGTATTGATTAGGTCTTCAGGAATTATGGTTTATCTTTTTGCATATTACCATATACATGCATGGATGTGTGATTCAAAGGCCTTCATAAAGATTGACCATTGTTTTAAGTTTAAGAGATAGGTCAACTTGCCACGTATACACTTGTTTGATGATTTGGAGGATATGTAACTGCATGAAATTAAGAGAATGTACAACAAAGATTTTGTTGCAACCATGTTGTGTTTTTTGCAAGTTATGGAGCTAGATACTTGAGAATATGGTTTCTATGCCATGGTCTTTAAAAGCCCCATGTTATTGTGAATGCCCTATATGCCATAGGCTCACAAAGCCTTATGTTGATTATATGGTTAATTTTTTTTTAGAGCTCCATTTCCTTGATCATGAAATGCTGCTAAAATTTTTCTCTTCTCATGTCACTATATGCATACGTATCTTTAAGCATGGTAACATGCATTCACTACAGACATCAACAAGTTGTAAGCATGCACCCTATGGACTTATGACCATCAAAACTTCATAGATAGGGTAACCTCATAAGTAATTACATCCCAAGAAAAAATCCTTATGGATTTAGACCATATGAATGCTAAGGGGAAGGAGATACACCTTTACCATTAAGAATGTCCACAAGCAATCCCAAAAGTTTTAGGAAGTTGCATAGAGGATTAGGGTATATATATATATATATATATATATATATATATATATATATATATATATATATATATATATATATATATATATATATATATATATATATATATATATATATATATATATATATATATATATATATATATAACATCCAATGTAATGATGGTTTATTTACCTTCAAAAGAGTCTCAAGACATGATTGGGAGACTATGGGGTATCATCAAGTATGCCCAAAGAGTGACTAGTTTTGGTCTTGCACACCACTTAAGTAATGAAGCAAAACTGCTATACAAAGGAAACCAGTTAAAAGGGATCATAGAGATGTGTTTCCTTAGAGAGCATCAACATGTGCTAATGTGATTTGAGTGATGGTTAGGAAGGTCATATTCATAGCACTAGCTCTATGATTTGGAGCATAGACCCTTAGTGAGGAATATTTAGGGCATTGAACATGTATGTATATAGAAAGGTACTTAGAATTCGTCTTGGTACCTAAGGACTAGTTAGATTGGAATAGGAAGAGATATCCTCTATCATATGTTGACTAGAACCAAACTACACTAGTTCAAGGACATGGGATTGATTAGATTCCACCTATATATTCCATTATATATATATCATCATAACCAATGAACAAATACTTTTGAGCTTTTGGTTCTAACTTATGCCTTAATTGAGAGGGAACATAAGCATAGGCTAAGCAACCAAATACTTTTCAATGGTCTAACGTAGGTCTCTTACCCCACCAAGCTTCATATGGTGTCATAGCCTCCAAAGCTTTACATGGTGGCCTATTAACCAAGTAAGTGGCTGTATTTACACCCTCAACCCACAAATCATTAGGGGAAAAAGTGAGCCGTGCATGGGCCTTGTAAGGATCCCTAATTTTTAGGGACTAAATCTAAAAATTTGGGATTAAGGGGATCATTTCAAAACCACTAGTGGTTTTTTCATTTAAAAAATAATTTAAAATGACTATGATGTGAAGTCTACATGCCAAGATTTTGAGGCCGTCGATTGTAGATGATGAATGGATGAGATTTATTTTAGTGGACATGAGGATCCGTTCAATATTCCCATGTCAGATGTTGACGAAAAAAATAGTGAGAGAGTGCGTGGGAGATCACAGTAGAGAGAGGTGGACACTGTGATTCATTTGGGCCTTTAGATGCATCTTGATCCATCGGGCATCTGCGAATCCCGCTGATCTCTTTTGATTAGCATCTTCAATCGTCCGATGCTTGGATGATCCAAAGGATAGGATGGCATGATGGGTTCAGTTTTTAGCGCCTTAATTTTGAGACATTGGATCTTGGCATATCCAAAGGCCCATAGAACAAGGTGCCTTTTGCGCGTGGGGAATAAGTGCTCAGGTCGAACAATAGCGTACACATTCATGACCGTTAGATAGAATGTCACGGACGGCTAAGATTAGTGATGATGTGTCTGTCAAAAGAGGACAAAATAGGGAGCATTGAATGACATATGGCTTGGGTTTCGACTGGCATAAAATGACAAATTATTGGGCGTAGTTCCGTGTCGGGCAAGATTTGACACCGTCGGATGAGCTATTGATCGAATGGTTCTAAAATGATATGACTTCACAACCAATGGATCAAGGAAGGTTCCAATGGTTAGCATTCAAAGTGGTCCAAATTTTAAAATAGTAAATCTAAACCATTAGTTTCCAGCTTCATCCAACGGAGTATATTTAAAGGCGACTTCTTTTTGACATTGAACATAGGCCTTTGATCTTTCAGCTCATCCAAGGGCTATGATTCAAACCGTTGCACTATGAAACCACTTTCTAGAAAGCACTCGTGGTTTTTGCTCATTCATACCACATTTGACCACAAAAAAACCATGGAAGCCTATGCCTAGCCTAGGTGATTAAGGGCCTAGACTGTGTCCACCACCCTCCTCTCATTGGTCCATCACTAATCACTCCTTAATCTAAAAGGCCCATGCAGGCTTCATTTTTTCCCCTAATGTAATTAGGGCAATTCTTCTCTTTCATCATTGATCTTGCAAAATCAATAAGAGTTCTATTTCTCCTTTCTGTTGCACCATTTTTTTGAGGAGATTACTTGCAAGTAACTACTCTTTTTATCCTGCATTCCAAAAATAATCATTGAATTCATTTGAGAAATACGCTCCCCCTCCATCTAACCTTAATCTCTTCAATTTTTGTCTTGTAACCCTCTCTCCATATACATGATAGTGTTTAAATGTGCTAAACACTTCTGATTTGTCTTTGATCACATAAATGGTGATCCACTTGGTAGCATCATCAACATAAATCACATAATATCTAGAACCATTTATACTAAAGTCCTTTGAAGGACCCCACACATCTGTATGCACCAATTCAAGTTTTTTTTAATACATGAAACCTTGCTTATTGTATGATTGCTTGTGAGCCTTACCTAATTCACATGTTTCACATCTGTATGTCATGTGCTGACCTACAACATTAGGTAATCCGAGCACTGAACTATTATTAATCATCTCTTTAATACCTCTTTCATTGAAGTGTCCAAGACTCTTGTGCCAAAGATCGAACTCAAATATCTTTTGCCCTCCATATGTGAACAAGGCATGTCCAACATTACCTTGTACCTTCAATGTGAAAAGTCTTCCTTCTTTCTTCCCTATAACAATCTGCTTATACCCTTGGCTAGGATCTTCAACATAAACTCCATCATTAGTGAGCCTCACTTCATATCCTTTTTCTACAATTTCTCCTACACTAATCAAATTCAGTGGAATTGTAGGAACATACATAACCTTATTCAAAAGAGTACTTCCATCTTTAGCCTTCACTAATCCAATAGACTTTACCTTGTTCTTTGTATTCTCACATGTTTGAAGTGTATGATTGATTACCTTATTCTCCAAATCATTCATCAAAGCAATGTCCCCACTCAGGTGATTACCACACCATGAGTCAATGTAGAATACCCTTTGGTTTTCACTTAGAACTTTACATGTTGCATTCATGATCAGATTTGAGTCTTCTTTCTGCTGCATAGATGTAGTAGGTGTTTTGTAGGCTTGGTTTTGGAAGCTTGTTCCACCATTCCTTCCAAAGAAGCTTCTATCACCTCTACCTCTAAAACTTCCTCTTTGATTTCTTCCGCATGTGCCTCTTTGATTGAAATTCTGATTAAAATTATTTGTGCTTTGATTATTGTGGCAACATTCATGAGCTAGATGATTGGTCTTACCACCTATCCAACAAGCTTTGACATTATCCTTGTTATTTCTACCTCTTCCTCTACTTCTGCCACTTCCTCTACCTATTATGAAGTTTGCTTGACTTGGAGTGCCTTCATCTTCAACTGATTGTTGCTTTCCTTTGCTACCCTTCTTCTTATCCTTAGAATACATTACTTGACCTGCACTCTTATCAATATCCCCTTTGATATCATGCTCAAAGGTTAGCATATTGTTGGCAGCAGTCAAAGCACCCAAGGACTCACAAGACAAGGAAGCCAAAGAAGGGAGCCAAAGCAGAGAGTTAGGGAGCTCATTTTTGAGGTTAGCTTGTTATAGAATTGAACTTGTAAGAGCACTTTTGAGTAATCTAAAATAATTCCATTGTCTCTCTCTTTGTTCTTGCCGTGTGTGCGCGTGCGTGTGTATGTGTGTGCGTGTTGGTGTGCTTCTCACTCACACATTTGTGCCTTCACTTGCTCGAGGTCTTCATACCATCCTCATGTCTTCCCGGATTGACATTAAAGGAGGTGTTACTCATCATTGAGCTACACCAAATTTTGGCGCCGTTGCCAGGGATCGAGCTTTGAGGAGGAGCATGTGATGGTAAGACGTAGAGTTGAGGCATTGGAGTCATAGGTATTTTCTTCACTTTCATCTATTTTCTTTTGTTTTCTTCATCACCATCTCCCACCTCCATCTCCATCATCGCAAAAATTTTAGTTTTTGGTCATATCACCATACCCATGCCATTCCCCTCATTTCACTTGTGAGAGAGAGCGAGAGAGCAATTGTGTGCTTGTGCTTTTCTATGTTTTTTGAGATTTTCTGCAGGAATCAACATCCCCAGCAGCTGTACCAGCTTCAGTAGGTAAAAATTTTAACTATGTAGGTCTCGAGGCATTGACCTCTATCAATCGTGATCGATAGAAAAATGAACCTTGTTGCAAAACTAAGTGCATAAACATGATCTCTAGGCCTAGGGCATTCCAAAAGTGTGTTTAAAATTTTCAAATTCCTCAGTTTTCTATCAATCGCGATTGACATGTCAACCGCGATCGACAAACGACGACGGACACCTACCGACGGACTCATCAATCGCAATCGACACCTCGATCACGACCGATAGAGTCAACAACCGACTGACCATGATCGACAAAACTTACGCGTGCCACGTGTGAATCGCGACCGACTCATCAGTCACGATCGACCCGTCAATCGTGACTGACAGCCCCGACAGACCTGTCAATCACGACTGACCCAGTCAACAACTGTTTGACCACGACCGATAGAACCCTCACGATGGACCTGTCAATCGCGATCGAACCATCAATCGCGATCGACAGAGTCAACGATCCTTTGACCACGACGGACTGAATTTTCAAGCCACATGTCAATCGCGACTGACAACCACGACGGACCTGTCAATCGCGATCGATACGTCGATCACAACTGACATATCAATCGCGATTGACAGACCACTCGATCGCGATTGATGGGCATATTCGGCCAATTTTTTAGGGCACAAACTATTGGTCATTTTTTGGCTAATGTGTGGAAGCATTTAAGGTTTAGTAAAGCATTGCGAGACTGCTACACAAAGTATTTTGAGAAGTCCGGTTTGCCTATTAGCCTGTTTGAACCCTGTTTTAACCCTAGAACCCTAAACAGTCATAACTTTCTCATACGAAATCCGTTTGCTGTGATTTTTGTTTTGTTGGAAAGCTGGTGGGGAGTACAACCAAAACTTCCATTGGTTACGGTCAAGATTATTAGATATACTATTTTAAAGTGACCATACCAAGGGGAAGAAAAACTAAGGGATCTTTAGGATTGTTTTCCATAAAGCCAAAAGAACAGTTTGATCTCTGAATTGCTTGAATGAACATGGTTTATTGTGTCAATTGAATTTAAGTCTTGAGCTAACTTTGGGACTTTTTCAGGTCCTTTGAGAGCATCGAAGGGTACTCGAAGCAAGAGTAAGTGCAAGCTTGGGAATACGCTTCTTAGCCACACAAGGGCAACCAAGGAGAGAAACTAAAGGTTGGAAATTCTCAGCACCCTCTGTCAATCCCTAGCTTAGGCTAAGTATGGATAGAGGTTTTGATCAATTAGGGATACGTTAAGCACGACCAAGTCCAAGAACTCTAATCACTCAAGTGCAAGTACCAAGAGATTACATTTGCGAAACAACCCAAGGGAAAAGAATTTAAATCGGGCGATCAAACTCAAAGTACGATAAAACTTAAGTGTTCCTTGCGACGAAGATTGATTGGACAAGAAGTGACATCCTAAGGAAAATTAAAAAGAACAAGTGACTAATACAAAAGAATTCAGCAACGAAAATTGTACTTGGGAAATTTGGGATTATTCAGTTGGGCTTATGAACCTTAGATCAAGACGACACCTAGGAAGAGATAGACAGAGTCTTAGGTCTTCACAGGCTAGTGTCAATCATACTGCTAGGTCTTGGGCCCATCAGTTGAGCCACTATTTGCACTACCCTAGCTCTGAAACTAGCGAGTCTGAAATGTCTCATAGTATGGAGAGACCCACAGGAAGTTCAGGCATGCCATACCTACAGAGGGTTGAAGGCCCCTACAAGATGCAAATAGAATACCATAGGATCAACTGATTAGGTGCTTGCATCTATGACGACGATCTAGGAAGGCCCGTGGTCCAAATTAAAAACCCCGACCAACCCATTGGAATTGAACATCCAGCTGTCAAGTTTGAAAATGGAGCATACCTGGACAAATAAGGATTCATATATGTAGTCACCAGCCACCCAGATAGGACAGATGAATTTGGTAATGTGATCCCAGAAACGGACATAGGTGACCTAGAGCAAGGGAACATAGGTGGAGAGCCTAAAACCCCTCGAGGCAAATCTGTTCTTACTAGAATCCTCACACCCGAGTGGATTCCCCAGGACAACAAGAGCATAGATCTACTCTTGAACCGAGAGACTGACGAAGCCTTTTGGAGGTATAAGCATGGTCAGCCTAATGAGGTTATTGTCCATAGAATCACCTTCATTCATGTGCTCACTCTCCAACTATTTTCGGATGTAAGCAACACGAGCCTCATTCCTAGCTTGGTACAATGTGGTAAGTGTATCCCAAGCATCCTTAGCTATTCTGCAAGAGCGAATGTGAGGAATAATGGCACGTTTGACAGACAAAGCTATCAATGCTGGAGTGCTCACTATCTACGAGATTAAAGATCCGGATAGTCCAGGCAAAGTGACCTATCTAGATCACACTTCAGAAAGGATCTTTGTGGTCACAGAGCATGGTAGGCATGCTTACACTTGGAAGGGTGAATTTATTTTCCCCGAACCAAGATCTAATGTGTCTTTTGGCCACAAAGGAGCTGGAACATCCCAAGCTCATGGAGTTCACAGGGGCAGAAGTGGAGATAGGCCAGAGGTAAGTTTCGCCAACCCCTTGGGTCGAGAAAGGATGAGAACAGAGACGCAGAGGATGGAACCTGAGAGAGCTAGAGCCCCAAGAAACCAAAGAAATGCAGATGAATTCCCCCTACCAAAACCTAGGGAACACACTAGAACTTTGAGACCTACACAGCTAGTTAAGTCCATGAAGAACTACTTCGATGGCACTGGAGACCCATATGATCATGTGGCCGAGTTTAGGCAAGTCTTCAGAGCTGAGCAAGTGGAGGACCTATTCACGTAGTACAATGCCTTGGGTCTAACCCTTAGGAACAATGCTCTGACGTGGTTTCAACCATTAAATGAGAGACACTTCAGGAACATAGACCAACTTCTGGAGGCATTCATTATTGAATTCTCTAAGAGTGGCATAAGGCATAATACTTCCTCACTGATTCATAGCTTCAAGCAGACACCTCAAGAGACCGTGAGACTTGCAGGAAGAAGGTTTAGGCAATACTTAGAGAGATGCCCTATTCCTGAGTTACCCACACCAGCCAAACAAGTGGCTTTATTCCTAGATGGATTGCTAAGTACCAAATTGAGATCATATGTGTACCTGAAACACCCTAGGACCATAGAAGAGTGTGTACGCATATGCATCGACATCGGGGATAACCTAGGAGAGGAGTTAGAACTTTCAAAAATCTACAAAGACTCAGATAGTTCTATTAGCTCTCTTCCTCACAATCCACATCTATTGAGGAACTCGCTGAGAAAGTAGCTCAAAAACTAGGTGTCTCAAGCAAACAAATCCCAAGATTTTCCCGAGTAAAGAGATGTTATACTTGTGGTGGTGACCATATGGTGAATGTATGTCCCATTATGGCTCAAACCCAAGTGAATCCTAGTACCCAGTACTGTACCATAGAACGGAGCTACACCAATCACACCGCACAAGATTGCCCCTACAATAAGCAAGCTGTTAGGCAAACGTAACTAGAACCATACCCTCAACAAGGAAGATACCAGAATCAATACCCACCACAACAGTATGCTAGGCATCAACAAACCTACCAACCACAATATCAGGCCCAGCAAAGACCTCAACCAGTGCTTGCCCAACAACCTCCTGCTCCAGCCAATGTGATCCTAGTAAAGTATGCAGCAGCAAAAGAGAACCTGAATAGAGCCATAGTGCTAGTAACACCATTGCTTTCAGAAAGTGACCCCAGTGACCATAGCTTTGATTCTACACATATTGATAGCCCCTAGGCTTACTACATGCAGTCCCCTGAACATGGTGAATCCTACTTTAGTCAAGAACCGAGTGAGCCTAGTTAGGATCTAGAGTATGCAAATATCATGTACACAAATCCCAACCCTAAACCTCAACCCAAGTAAGACCCCCATTCCCTAGAGGACTATCTACAGATGTCAGAGAGATCACCTCATTTGTGATTGTCCACTACCTGCCCCTATAGAACCCCAACCAGTGACAATTCAGGGCTTCTACCAAGATTGTGGAAAGGAGCATCTCCTACGAGATTGCCCAAAGAATCCCAATAATATGCCGAAAATCACTCCTATTAATGTTATTGGCTTAGTAGTAGACTCTACAGGAAGTGTGACTTCCACTGCACCAGTGCAAATGGTCACTAGAGCTCAGGCATTGCAGCAGAACCAAGGTTTAGGCCAAGAAAAGAGTGCTGAAGTTAGTGAAACCGAGAGTGTAGCTAAGAAATGAACGAGATCCTCGAAAGATAGCCGAGAAAGGATGAAAAGACAATGGGCTAAGAAGATGAGCGACTTAGAAGAAAGCATAAGAGAAACAAAAGCCAAAATTGTTGAGCTCACCTCTCAAACAAACTCTCACATACCACCCCCACCTTCATCCATATCACCATCTAACCCACCATCTTTCAACCCACCTCAGACAATCCCACCACCCCCTAGAGTAGGATCAGTCTTAGCTGACCCCACTCTTGAAGACATAGACATGATGCTTAAGGCATATCAGGCTAGAATCCAAGAAGGGCCAAATGTGACCGATCATGACAAGTGCTACCCTAGAGCTGACTTAGAGATAGAAAGAACCAAGCTTTGCACAAAAATGGTAGCATTGGCTCAAACCATGTTTGAAGCCAGTCGCCTCTTTAACTTCTCTAGTTAAGCTAAGACGCAGTTGCACTTTGATGGACTGCTAGAAAGATTGGAGAGGCTAATTGCACAATCGGAAAAAGAACCCACCTCTCAAAATAAGTACAAGCCAAGTGAAAGGCTAAGCCTTCCCGCCCAGGAAGCTTATGTGCCCAACTCCACAAAGTGAGACACATCTTCTTCTATGAATCAGTCCTAACCCGAATTCCTACAAGAGATTCAAGAAGAAAAATGGGCTAAAGAGAGTGAAGTCCCTCATCCCTTTGAACTTTTGGATGATGCGCATGATCAATTCCCACAAGATATTCCCTCCATTTATGGAGAGCAGGAGAGTGCACAATCTCAAGAGAGATTAGACTTTGAGTCTAATTCCTTGCAGGAACTGCCCCATTTCATAGGCCCATGGGAAGCTAAGTCTACCTATATGAGAGCACCCATGGTAATGGTAAGAAACGAAGACTCAGTCATACCTAGGAACACAGAGGTCGTAAAGAACACTAAAGTGCAGTGCAACCTCACTCTAGAAGAGCTACTCAAGGTTAGGCCAGAGTTATGGAAACATGTAGCCAATCAAGTGCTAGAAGTAGCAAAACCTCGCTCCCAGGTAGGTTCTCATAGAACAGTGCCAAAAATACCTCTAGACAAGATAGGAGATATGAGTGAAGGTGAAGAAGGAAACACCTATCTTCCCATTACCCATCAAGGATACACAACCAAGGCAATTTTGGACTCAAGCGCGGGAGTTGCAATTGCTACCACTTCGCTATGGAAGCGTTGGGGCAAGCCAGCACTCAGGCCCACGAGAATGAAGTTGTAGATGACCGATGGTCATATTTAGAGGCCCTTAGGATTGCTAGAAGGAATAACTCTCACTACATGTGGTGTTGAGTTCGAGCATACTTTTGCTATATGTGACTTTAGCAAAAATCAAGCCTACGAGATGATTTTGGGAAGACCATTTATGCGGTAGTTAGGATGGCTATGACATTTCAGTCTTCTCCATAGAGCCAATCATGGGAGATTCGATTTTGGAAGAATGTGAACCTAGCACTGATGCATTTGAGTATGCAAGTGACTCCGATCTAGAGTCAATCATTATGGACCCACCATTTGCATCAGATAAAGAATAATTCTACGAAATAGAAGCTCATCCTTAGAGACACGAAGACATTACCAATGATGTGAGGCTAACCACACAAGTGGCCGCCAAGAGTGAAGGAAAGAAAAGAAAGAAGAGAGAAGTCACCCAAGAAAAAGAAGAATCTTTGTTTGAGGTCCCTGAAAACTTTAAAAAATATGAGATAGATGATAGGAGAGTTATGATAAGAACGCCTAAGCGTGAGGCACAATAGGGGGAGGCCTATGATAACAAAGAAACCACCAAGAAAATAGTTGTAGCCATAGAAGAAGGAGAGGAGAGATGCACTTACATAGGACATGACCTGATGGAGGAAGAAGAGCATGAGTTAATAGCCTTGCTAAGAGAATACAGAGATGTATTTGCTTGGAGCTATAAGGACTTAAAAGGCATAGACCCTGACATATGCTCACACACAATTCCCATGACCTCAGATGCCAAACCGTCTAAGAAAAAGCCATACACCTATAACGATAACTACGCTGCTAAGATCAAGGAGGAGATAGATCGGTTGGTAGAAGCTGGATTCATCTATGAGAATTGAGCACACTGAGTGGGTATCCCCCATTGTAGTGGTGCCCAAGAAGAATGAAAAGTTACATGTATGCATTAACTTGAAAAAGCTTAATGCAGCCACTATTCGAGATAAATATCCGCTTCCTATCACAGAGCATCTAATAGAAAGAGTAGCTGGCAAGGAAGTGTACAACTTCCTTGATGGGTTCTCTGGTTACAATCAGGTAGCCATTGCTCCAGAAGATCAGCATAAGATGGCTTTTGCCACAGAGTGGGGCATATTTTCTTTTCGAGTAATGCCATTTGGACTTACCAATGCACCCACTACATTTCAGAGGCTGATGTGCCACGTGTTTAAAGAGTTCCTGAGGAAGAATTTAGATGAGTGTGAGAACTCCTTCAATGAGCTCAAAAGAAGATTGTGTTCAGCACCAATCTTGACCACACCAGATTGGAATAAGCCCTTTCATGTTCACGTAGATGCATCCAATTATGCTATTGGATGTGTGTTAGCACAACCTACTAGTGAAGGTAATATGGATCTTCCAATTGCCTATGCTAGTAGACAGTTGAATGCAGCTGAACGAAACTATACCACCACTGAACGAGAAGGATTAGGCATGGTATATGCAGTTAAAAAGTTTAGACACTATTTTCTTGCAAATAAGTTTAAATTTTTTACCGATCATCAAGCACTGTTGTATTTGGTAAACAAGCCATGCAATACAGGTAGATTAGTAAGATGGTTCCTCTTATTGATGGAATATGACTTTGAGGTTGTAGTGAGGAAAGGGAAAACTCACTTGAGAGCAGAACATCTCTCTAGGCTCACATCTGGAGAGGCCCCACAAGGAGTATCAGATGACCTTCCTGATGCTTACTTGTTTAATTTGGAAGTGGTATATCAGTGGGCTAAGCCATTAGTGCCAGTATTGACATACGGGCCTAACCACCCAGTAATAAACACACAGGATAGGGAGATAGTAAAAGCCCAGAAGTACCATATCATGGCAGGAATTATGTACAAGCACACAGATCAAGGAACATTAGCCTACTGTGTGGAAGAGGATGAGTATGCTAAATGGTTGCAATTAGCACATGTAGGTGCATTAGAGCAACACTACTCGAGGCAACGAACCTTAAAGACATTAAGGAGACTTGGAGTGCATTGGCCAACCATGGAAGCAGATGTCCATAAGTGGCGTAAGGAATGCCCAGTCTGTCATAGTAGACCACCTGTGGAACACGCAGCTTTGTACCAAGTGTCTCTAGTACCAGATTGGAGTGAACCATTAGTAGCCTTCCTAAGGACGAAAACATTCCCTCAAGACATGACTTTGGCCATGAAAAGAAGTCTAGAGCAAGAAGCCCTAGACTACTCTCTCATTGGTGACAACCTATACAAGCGTGGTAAAGATGGTTACCTTAGATTATGTGTCCATGAGAGGGAATACCTCAAGATATTGGAAACTGCTCACCAGGGTGTAGCAGGGGGACATTTTGGACCAGATCGGGTGATCAAGGCTATACTATTTGCAGGTCTTTGGTGGCCGACCCTTCACATGGATGCACATACCTATGTGAAGAGGTGTGATGTCTGTCAGCGAACTCAGTATTCTATACGTAAGGATGAGATGCCATTGAAACCTATGATGGGTGGACGTGCATTCTCCAAGTGGGGAATAGACTTTGTTGGTCCTATTAATCCCCCAGCACATGCCGAATATATCATTGTGGCCACAGACTATCTAACCAAGTGGGTAGAGGTAAAAGCCACCACCAAGAATGATGCTCAAACAATTGCTAAGTTCTTATTTGAGAATGTGTTCACAAGGTACGGGCTACCTATAGAGCTAGTAAGTGATAGAGGCACTCACTTCTTGAATGAAGTTATTGAAAATCTTCTCCAAGAATTCTTGGTAGTACACAAGAATTCTGCCCCCTATCACCCACAAGCTAATGGGCAAGCCGAAAGCACAAATAAAATTCTATGCAATGTGCTCACCAAACTGGTGAGTAATAAACGCTCTGATTGGGACAAACAACTACACCACGCTGTTTGGGAAGACCGAGTTGCCTATAAAATGGTACTCCAAGCCACCCCCTTTCAGATGGTATTTGGCCAAAATGCAATGCTACCACTGGACTTCTTGATACCTACATTGAGAGTAGCACAAGAGCATGATTGGACAGGCCATGAGCTTTCATCTAGAATCTTTGACCTGGAACAATTAGGTGAAACAAGGCTGAGGGCTGCCGCAGGGATATATGCAGCTAAGAAATGACAAAAGGCATACTTTGATGCCCATGTGAAGGATAAGGGTTTGAAAGCAGGAGACCTAGTTTTAGTCTACATGTTGAAGCAACATGCGAGAAAATTAGAGAAGCGTGGTTATGGACCTATGATCATAAATAGGATTTCAACTAGTGGAGCAGTACAACTAGCCACTTTAGAAGGCAATATTCTCCCTAGTTAAATAAGCGGATGCAGACGTCAAGTTATACCAAGAACCCCTGACCAAAGAGATGCTAAATCGACTCAACACTGCCAAGAAATGCAAGTGAAGAAGAAAAGTGAATTCAAGAAGAAGCACAGGCAGAAGCCTTGGAACGTATCCGAAGAATGAAATTGAGAAGACAGGGTAGAGACCAGCCTAGGACAGAGGCCTATGCAGCTCAAGGATATCACATGGCTATGTGTGAAGTTTCAGGTCTTAGCTCTCATAGGATAACTGACCGACGTCCTTTTGTGACCTTAGAGATAGGACAAGGAACAAGTGCCAGGACTATAAGAGCCTTGATTGACTCAAGTGCAGCCACTAGTGCTGTTAAACTTTCTTACTGTCGAGAATTGAACTTAAATGTCAATCCTATGGAAGCATATCTCATAGGATTGGGAGGTGTGGAAACCCCTTGCATGGGCGAGGTGGAACTTCCCCTCTACATTCAAGATGTTCTTATGACAGTCAAGGTACTAGTGTGTCAAGACCAGGACCTCACTGAGCCTCTTGTCTTGGTTCAAGACTGGATCTATAATCATGCAATCAACCTAAACCTAAGAACTGGACTTCTTTAAGTCTGGGTAAATAAAAAACGCATTACACTGGAGTTAGAAAATGAAGCACTCAAGGAACTAGGAAAGGCACAAACTCTTGGTCCTTCCAAGAGTACACGTGAAGATGACGATGCTATTCTTGTCCAAAACTATGTGATGCAGAGGGATGATTGTCTCAAAAAAGAAGTCAAGGATACGATGGAACTCCCTTTTTTTCCAAAGGCCATTGGGATGCGGCAACCAAAGGTGGATCAAATGCATAAGAAGCAGATGACCTATGCTGGAAGCCAAAAGGAAGTACGAAGCAAGGTGTCTCCCCCATTAAAACAAATTTGGGTGCGGAAAGGCGAGCATCCTGTTGCAATCAAGCCACAAATACGGGCAAAACTTCTTATTAGTGATCAACGACACGACACTAATAAGAAGTCTTTCAAAAATTCTTCTATGAAAGTGAAGTATATCTGGGTACCTAAGAAGTCAGTGAAGGCTGGCCCACAATCAAGACAAATTTGGGTGCCTAAGGCTTGCTTGCGGGCTCAACTACTCACACACAGACCACACCAAGTACAGAATGATTCACTCACTCGAACAGCCGATGCCCACTCTTATTCGATACACACAAACACATATTTCCCCATGAGCACGAGCAGAATCACTTGTAAATGGGTCCCTTAAAAGCCGCATTTCCAAGCAGACAATCTCTTTAGGCCCTCTAGAGTCTCCACAAAACCAAAACCAAAAGCCATCCACTATATGTGGCAGCCCAAAGCTTGTAATAAACTCCCCGACCCCATTTGTAAATTCATCTCCACCTACTAACTGCATCATTCTCACACTGCATCTTTTCACTTAGCTCATAGGACTACTTGTTCACTAACAACACACACAATCATCGAGCACTCATTGACGCACTAACCCATCACTCACCTCATGTTAATGTTGTAACGGGGACAAAAACTGCTCTATCTTGTCCGTTACAATGTTAACACATACTTCTATATTCTCACAGAACCAGCAAACAAGAAGTAACATGGCAGAAGTAGGAGGTACCAGTTCCCAGGCCGGGTCCAACATCTAGATAGTGGACATTGAAACCCTCCTCCTCAAGCCACAACTCACCGAGAGGCCTCAAGAACTTAGAGCTGTGCATGTACTACCCATTCAGGATCCTCCGTAGGGACACACTTCTCAAGTGGGGAAACACGCACAATGTTGGTTCAGTGATGTCGTAGGACCATTGGGAGACGGCACCTACTTTTGGGAGGTAGAGATTGAGTTTAATGGAAAATGGGGACTGTTGGTGCAGGACAATCACCAATTGATGTTTTGACATGGAAATGAAGTCAAGGATTTGAGAAGAGAACAAGTTGTGAAGCATGAAGGAAGGACACATTTAGAATTTGGAAGATGTGTACACATATGTACATTATGTCAGAGATAGTTCACTTGTAACTTTGAGTAGTCATAAGCTTGTAAATTTTTGTCTATATATATACTTGGAAAATGTCAGGACAAGTATGAGAGAGAATGTAGAGCATGAGAATAGAGTAGAATTAGAAGTCATTAGACACTTATGAAGAAGTTAGAATAGCTCTCTCATCCAGATGTAATTTTTGTCAGAAATGAAGAGAAGTTGCACCCGATGTTTCTGTGCATTCTCCTTCTGTGCTTGATCATTTCAAGAATCCTTTTGTAGATGTCTAAGTCTATAGTTAATGAGTCTATGGTTAAAGTTTGAGAGCTTAATTGTAAACAGGCTGTGAGAATTATGAGTAGGAACATTCATATGTAAAATATTGTTCACAGTTTTCTAAAACAGGCGCATTTTCGATGGTCAATGATTTGATCATTTCTCACTGCACAGATTAAAGTTTTGCATGAGTGAGGACTCAAAATCTAAGTTGAGAGGCAAGACATCTATGACTAAAAGCATTTGCTTAAACGGGTTCTAGTTTTGGAGAACCATGTCTTAGAAGTTGCAGGTGTCAAAGTCGATTATACAGAGAGACAGTTTCATACATAGGTAGATTGTTTGAATCATTTCTCATAATCTACTCAAGCTTTTGAAGTGTTTTAACTTGGAGGAGGTGCGCAATCACTAGGAAAAACATTCTACAAAGTTTTATCAAGAAATTTACACGAATGATTAGTGAATGAGTGATTAAGGTGCAGCAGACTTTTCTGAGAACTGACTTTCTTCACAGTTAGCTAATTTCTTGACAATTTGGTGCTTGTCTTCCAAAATTGGTTGGAGTTTAAAGTTATTCTTGATATAGAGGTGATCTAACATCAAGGATAGCTTTTTCTTTTGGAGATTAACACTCTCCATCAATGGTATCAGAGCAGGAAGTATCAAAATTGAGGAAAGGAAGACTCCGACTGCTTCAGACATACAAAATTCAACATCTGAAGGTTCAAAAGGTGAAAGCTTGAGGGAAAATCTTGAGAAGGAGGTCATACGACACCAAGGAAGACAAAAGGAGTGTCATTCAAAGTAAAGGTAACCTTATACTTTATAAGGATTGAAGAATTCAATATACAGGTGAAGAAAAGATGGGAGATTCTCTTCAGATAGAGAAATTGGATAGAGAGAACTATCCAGCATGGTCAATGAGGATGGAAGCTCATCTAATGAGCAAAGACTTGATAGGTTATATTACAGGTGAAGAAGAAAAGCCTCAATTCAGAGATCCTAGTGTTCCAACTAGGGAGGAGTTATCAGATTTGAAGAATTGGATGAAGAGAGATGCTCAAGCTAGGAGCATTATCTATATGGCAGTCAATGATTACTTGCTACCTCTTATTAGAGGTCTTGAAAGTGCAAGTGATATATGGAATGCTTTGGAGGAGCATTTCCAAAATACCACAAAGTCTAGGAAGGCATCCTTGTGGGCAGAATTTACTACATTCAAGAAGAAGGCCTCTCAATCCATCTCAGATTATGTAACCAGAATGAAGGACATTGCAGATGCATTAGGAGCTCTTGATGAAGACATTGGGGAGGATAAATTGGTAAGGCAAATCCCCACAAGTTTGAGAGGTGATGACAAATGGAAGCCATTCATTCTATCTACTGAATTATCACTTGATCATTTTACTCCTGACTTAAATCAGTTGATAAGACATATGTTAACCTTTGAGCACGATGTCAAAGGTGAAGGTGACAAGAGTACAGGTCATGCAATGTACTCAAAGGATAAGAAGAAAAATAGCAAAGGAAAGCAACAAGCAAATGAAGATGAAGACACAACTAGTCAAGCCAACTTCCTAAGAGGAAGTGGAGGTGGCAAAGGTAGAGGAAGAGGCAAGAATAATAAAGATGGAGTCAAAGCTTGCTAGATTTGTGGTAAGACAAATCATTTAGCTAATGATTGTTGGCCTAATAATCAGAGTAATGGTGGATATAATCAGAATTTTAATTCAAGAGGAAGAGGTGGCAAAAATCAAAGAGGTAACTTCAGAGGAAGATGTAGTAAGGGTTACTTTGGAAGAAATACAGATAGAGGATTCCAAAGTCAACAATACAATAATACCTACTACAATTATGCTTCAGATCAGAAGGAGGATACAACATTGATAATGAATGCAACTTGTGAAAGGCAAAGTGAAGACCAAAGAGTCTTCTACATTGACTCAGGGTGTAGCAATCACCTGAGTGGTAACATAGCATTGATGACTGATTTGGAAAATAAGGTATCTAATCATGTTGTTCAAACAGGTGACAATACAAAGCATAATGTGAAGTCAATTGGATCAGTGAAGGCCAAGGATGGAAGCACTCTCTTGAGTAAGGTCTTGTATGTTCCTACAATTCCTAAGAATCTGATAAGTGTAGGACAAATAGTTGAAAAGGGTTATGAAGTGAGATTCACTAATGAAGGAGTGTTTGTGGAAGACCCTAGCAATGGGTATAAACAAATTGTTTCAGGGAAGAAAGAAGGAAGGTTGTTCACATTAAAGATTCAAGGTAATGTTGGTCATGCCTTGTTCACTTATGGAGGACATAAGATCTCTGAGTTAGATCTTTGGCACAAGAGGCTTGGACACTTTAATGAAAGAGGTATCAAAGATATGATTAACAATGGTTCAGTGCTTGGATTGCCTAATGTTGCAGGTCAACATATGACATACCGATGTGAGGCATGTCAATTAGGTAAGGCTCATAAGCAATCTTACTCCAAGCTTGGTTTCATGTATTCAGAGAAGCTTGAGTTGGTACACACAGATGTGTGGGGACCATCAAAGGATTTCAGTATCAATGGTTCAAGGTACTATGTGATTTATGTTGATGATGCTACCCGATGGATCACTATCTATGTGATCAAAGATAAGTCAAAAGTATTCAATACATTCAAACATTATCATGTGTATGCAGAAAGAATTACAGGTCATAAATTGAAGAGACTAAGGTCAGATGGAGGGGGAGAGTATTTCTCTAATGAGTTCAGTGATTACTTTTGGAATGCAGGTATAAAAAGGGAAATCACTTGCAGGTACTCTCCTCAATAAAATGGTGTAGCAGAGAGAAGAAATAGAACTCTTGTTGAGTTTGCAAGGTCAATGATGAAGGAGAAAAATTGCCCAAATTATTTGTGGGCTGAGGCTGTAAATACAGCTACTTATTTGGTTAATAGGGTACCATGTAAAGCTTTGCAGGGTATGACACCATATGAGGCATGGTGGGTAAGAGACCTACCTTGGATCATTGCAAAGTATTTGGATGTTTGGCATATGCATATGTGCCATCACAATTAAGACACAAGTTAGAACCTAAAGCTGAAAAGTATGTATTCATTGGTTATGATGATAAGCAGATGGGATATAGGTTGTGGAGTCCATCCTCAAAACAATTTCTTGTATCAAAAGATGTTACATTTGATGAGCAAGGTACTTGGTATGCAGGTACAATCAATATTAATACAGGTGATGAAGAAGTTGTGAGTCAAAAGAAGGGTAAATCAAAGGTTCAGATATTTGATGAAGAGGAGAATAATGAAGTGCAGGTTGAAGTTGAAGAAATGCCAAGATTTGATCCTGAGTGTGAAGAACCAGAAACCTCAAGGAGTGGAGAACTCAGAAGGTCATCAAGACACAAGTGGCAACCTACAAGGTATAGCTATGATACTTCTTTTTTGGCTACCAAAGATTATGCTTACATGGTAAAGGCAGATGAAGACCCTTCCACATATGAAGAGGCAAAAGGTAAGGAAAATTGGGAGAAAGCCATGCAGGAAGAATATGATGCATTAATGGAGAATTGGATATGGGATTTGGTTCCTAAACCAAATAGTCAGAAGATCATTGGATGCAAATGGGTCTACAAGACTAAGAGGTTTGCAGATGGAAGTGTGTCTAGGTATAAAGCTAGACTTATTGTGAAAGGGTTTGCTCAAACATATGGTATTGATTATAATGAGACTTATAGTCCTGTGGCAAAGATGACAACCATCAGGACACTCATAGCTATTCCTGCATGTAAAGTTGGAAATTATGTCAATTAGATGTGAAGAATGCTTTTTTAAATGGTTACATTTCAGATGATGTCTTCATGGAGCAACCTCAAGGATTCAGAGATAGAAGGTATCCAGATCATGTATGTAAGCTCAAGAGAGCTTTGTATGGGTTGAAGCAGGCCCCAAGGGCATGGAATTATAGACTTGTGAAGTTCTTGAAAGAACTTGGATTTCAAGTATCTAAGGCAGATAGTAGCTTGCTTGTTAAAGCAAGTGATGATGGGTTCATTTATATGTGCATATATGTTGATGATATAATTCTTACAGGTACAGATGAGAAAGGCATTCAAAGCCTAAAGAAGCAAATGGAGAAAGAGTTCAAAATCAGTGATTTGGGAGACTTGTCATATTTCTTGGGCATGGAGATTTCATACACTCAACATGGAGTGTATGTGACTCAAGAAAGGTATTTGAGAAACTTGTTAATCAAGTTTAAAATGAATGATTGCATGGTAGCACCTACTCCAATAGAGGTAAATCACAAATTGAGTAGATATGGTGGAGAAGAATTCAAGGATATGAAGCTATATCAGAGTTTGGTTGGTAGTCTTATCTATGCTACATTAACTAGGCCTGATTTATCATATGCAGTTGGGGTTTTGTCTCAATTCATGCATTGTCCTAGGAAAGAACATTGGATTGCAGGTCAAAGAGTGTTGAGGTACATTAAGGGTACACTCAAAGAGGGTTTGTATTATGGTTTTACATCAGATACAAACATCAAAATATATAGTGATGCAGATTGGGCAGGTAATCCTGATGATAGGAGATCAACATATGGATACTTGTGTTATGTGCGAGATAAGTTAATCTCTTGGTGTTCAAAGAAGCAACACACAGTTGCTTTATCATCTACAGAAGCTGAGTACAAAGGTATGGTTGAAGCTGCAAAGGAAGTGATATGGCTTAAGACTCTCATGAAGAGTTTTGACACCATACAGAGTACACCTATCATTTATGGAGATAACATGAGTTCATTGTATTTAGCTGCTAATCCTGTGTTTCATGCAAAGACTAAACACATTGAGATTCAGTATCACTTTCTGAGAGAGAAGGTGATGGATAAAGAGATTGAAGTCATATATACTTCAACAAAAGATCAGATAGCTGATATGCTTACCAAAAGCTTAGATGGACCAAAGCTAGAGAAATTCAAAGACATGGCAGGCATAAAGAAGATAGAGAAAACCTCAATTGATGATTGAGGGGGAGCTGTTGGTGCAGGACAATCACCAATTGATGTTTTGACATGGAAATGAAGTCAAGGATTTGAGAAGAGAACAAGTTGTGAAGCATGAAGGAAGGACACATTCAGAATTTGGAAGATGTGTACACATATGTACATTATGTCAGAGATAGTTCACTTGTATCTTTGAGTAGTCATAAGCTTGTAAATTTTTGTCTATATATATACTTGGAAAATGTCAGGACAAGTATGAGAGAGAATGTAGAGCATGAGAATAGAGTAGAATTAGAAGTCATTAGACACTTATGAAGAAGTTAGAATAGCTCTCTCATCCAGATGTAATTTTTGTCAGAAATGAAGAGAAGTTGTGCCCGATGTTTCTGTGCATTCTCCTTCTGTGCTTGATCATTTCAAGAATCCTTTTGTAGATGTCTAAGTCTATAGTTAATGAGTCTATGGTTAAAGTTTGAGAGCTTAATTGTAAACAGGCTGTGAGAATTATGAGTAGGAACATTCATATGTAAAAGATTGTTCACAGTTTTCTGAAACAGGCGCATTTTTGATGGTCAATGAGTTGATCATTGCTCACTACAGAGATTAAAGTTTTGCATGATTGAGGACTCAAAATCTAAGTTGAGAGGTAAGCCATCTATGGCTAAAAGCATTTGCTTAAACGGGTTCTAGTTTTGGAGAACCATGTCTTAGAAGTTGCAGGTGTCAAAGTCGATTATACAGAGAGACAGTTTCAGACATAGGTAGATTGTTTGAATCATTTCTCATAATCTACTCAAGCTTTTGAAGTGTTTTAACTTGGAGGAGGTGCGCAATCACTAGATAAAGCACTCTACAAAGTTTTATCAAAAAAATTTACACGAGTGATTAGTCAATGAGTGATTAAGGTGCAGTAGACTTTTCTGAGAAATGACTTTCTTTACAGTTAGCTAATTTCTTGACAATTTGGTGCTTGTCTTCCAAAATTGGTTGGAGTTTAAAGTTATTCTTGATATAGAGGTGATCTAACATCAAGGACAGCTTGTTCTTTTGGAGATTAACACTCTCCATCACGGACGCTACCATTTCTTCCCGTGAATTTGAGCAGTATCAAAATGTAGAAGTAATGCGATCGGTATGGACCAAAGCGGGCTTGGATAGCTATTTTTGGGCACATTTACCTAAGCCATATTTCCTGTGCTACTCCTACCTTATCTGTACCATCACCCCTAGCAGAGCCAAGGGAGGCGATAGTACTTTCGTGCTACCCTCACTGACCCCAGGCCATGAGCTCAAGAGATTCAAACTGACCCTCAACTTAGTACGGGAAGCATTGAACATGCAAGGTATGCATATTCCCACTGAGAAAGGAACAATGATTCCAGGCATGATGAAGCACAAGGATCTCAACAAATTGAAGGACATGGTAGCAATGACACCAACCATCGCTCTCCACCTATGAACGATCATGCAACACTTCGCTTTCCCTGCCCAAGAACGCTTCAATATGCCACCAAAAAAGATCTGGTTCAGCTTGTACTTGGCGGAGACAAAGGATCTCACAATCAATCTACCACACTCGATCATAGATCAAATCCACCTAGCCCATCAACGATGGAATAAGAAACAGAAGAACGTGCTTCATGGGTGTTGTGTACTGACAAAAATAATTTATAGATGCTTAGCTTATGACGTGCCCATTCAAAGAGCACTAGTGTGGTCCAGAGCTTAGGAGTTCCAGAGACGACTATCCACAATGGGTCCTCCATCGAAGAAAATGAGAGGTACATTCCAATTACCGTGTGCCCAAGCAAGGGGAGCCACCACCACACCAGAGGTGACCCCTCCACAAACGCGACGTATCTGTCCGTTTACAATTCGCTTGCCCAGACAGAGTGTAGAAGGATCTAATCTAGTTTTCCCTCTAATCCCTTCTGACCTAGAGTTTCCTCAGGGCTACACCCTGAATGATCTCACTGATGAAGAAATCGCTAGGCTGATCAATGACTCTAACCTCGAGATAGAAGCAGAGCAGACCCAAGGACCACAACCCACTACAACAACTTCAGCCCCGACCCAACCAGAAGTAGTAGAAGTAGAGGAGGATGAAGAAGAGACTGAAGAAGAAGAAGCAAACGAGGAGCATGATCAAGAATACAAAGAAACTTCAGAAAGTGCCCCAGCCTATTCGGCACAAATAAAAAGATTGTATGAAACCATGAAGCGAGTCCAGGAACAACACAAACTATCGCTCGAAACACGAAAGGTGCTAATGAGCTAAATGTTAGGAGAGGAAGGCGTGGATGAAATGTTTATTGAATCCATGAACCTGCATGCGAACGCGGTGGGCTTGGATGAAGCCATTCATTTAGCTATGGCTTATATTCATAGCTTTGAGAAACGGGTGCCTACCCATCCCATGCGCTCCGGCAAGCAAATTCACATGAATGTATCGGCACCAGGAGACACTACACAGACAGAGGAGCATCACGAGGCACCACCCTCACCACCTATCACTACACACTTCACTTCACCGCACGACACTACCACCCCAACTTCAACACTCACCACATATGTTATGGGGATTCCTATCTCACCAGGCACTCAATTTGGAGCGAACACAATGCCCACATTTACAACAATATTCACGAACATCACATCCACCCCACCCACGATCCCCATCTACACATTCACCCACACTTTTGATACCATGGAAACATCACCAACCACAGCACCACTCCCTCCCCCCTCTCTACCACCATCTCCCATAACCCCTCCACCCACATAACCTCTCCTGTCCACTTCTTTCACTATCCCTTTCCCCCTCCCCATTCCCCCTGCATCCTCCACCTCCCCTGCATTCATAAATGTAAATAACATGTTTTATGCATTACATGAGTGTGTACATCAGTTGCAGATAGAATACCAAACCTTGGAAGATTGACATCGCCAAATAACCACAGATCCAGAAGAGGCTTGCAGCTTTGGAAGCAAAAAATAATGACCTAAATCAATGCTACACTACACTCGAGCACGCTCACCAGACCCTTTTGGAAGCTCCCCAACCATCCGATTCTGCTGAAGTTAAAAAACTAACCGCTCTACTAGAACTTTATCAGTCAGAACATGTTAAAAGCCGTCGCAACCTGACCCTACTCAGAAAGCACATGGCAACGGCCCTCGAAGAGAGAAAGCGCCTGCAAAGGCAAAATGAAGAAGATTTAGAGGTAGCCATGGAGGGTTCCCCCCAGGAGATCAACCCTGAAAGATTCAAAGCTATGCCATCTGAGACTATGAAGACAATTTTATAAAGCTATGCGGACCTACTGGACGTGCATGATGAGCTGGGCAAAGAACGGGATGCTTTTCGCCAACATCTAACGATGAGGGAAGCCCAACCCAAGATCACCGATTCTACAACCACTACAGAAGAGGTAAAGGCGCTGAGAGAACAGGTCGCGGAATTGCAAAGCAAGTTACTCCAATATGAAAGACAACCCTCCCCAGTCATCGAGCTAGAACCAGAAGGATTAGTACCCATTGATGTGGATGAGTCCTATGAAGAGCCATATGTTCCTATGTCAATGCCGGGTGGTCAACAAACCGCTGAGGGATTGGACACACTATAGGTAGAAGCCCCAAAATGGATGTAGAAACTCGAAAAAACAGCCAATACACATGATGATCGAGTAGCGGTCCAGATTGAGTCCATGAGTAAGATTGAGGACACCATTATCAGAATATTTCCGAAGTATGTCTCATCACATATGGATAGGCACCAACGATGATCAGTTTGTGTTGTATTGTGTACTCTTGGTAGATTACAACGCAGAGATTCAACGACGATGTGGCAAGGCTCCAACCTTTGCCACACAATTCGGCCCTGATGATATCCCCGAGAGTGCTAAAAAAGGATCCATTCATCAACCTACCTGGCGGCTATGACTCTTAGAAACTTACCCTGAGATGGTTCGAACTTGGAATAACATGCCATTCTTCATTAAGTATAATCCCTGTTATGCTCCCATACTTAGAAGACACACATGTCCTGAGTTTTCCATCGCTGGGAAGGAGGTCAAAGGCTGTGCAAAGTGGCTCAATTACGTATATCTGGCACCGCCACGGGGACAGACTACAGTGGGCTACATGATCTCCACCATCCACCACTAGGGAGTGAGGATGTGCAACATCCCAGATGTAATGGCTCAGATGTGCATAAAGATATTCGAGTTAATGCTAGTTACCTTCAGAACCTTCAAAAATATTCAAGATCCTCTTAAACCTGTAAGACTTTTTCTTACCAATTTATCTTCTTCAATGTCTTCATCAACTGCACCTAAAGAATCAGTAATGTCTTTCATCTTTGTCACATAATCAGATATTGATTGTGAGGCCTTCTTCTTGAATGTGGTAATCTCTACCCATAGTGATGCCTTCCTTGACTTGGTTGTATTCTAGAAATGCTCCTCCAAAGCAATCCATATATCATTTGCACTTTCAAGCCCTTTGATATGAGGAAGCAAGTAATCATTCACTAACATATAGATGATGCTCCTTGCTTGAGCATCCTTCTTCATCCAAACCTTCAAATCTGCAAGCTCCTTCCTAGTTGGAACACTAGGATCTTTGAAATCTTTCTTTTCTTCTTCTCTTGTGATGTTACCCAATAGATCTTTGCTCATAAGATGAGCTTCCATTCTCATGGACCAAGCTGGATAGTTTTCTCTATCCCAAATCAATCAAACACTTAAATCAAGTTTAGACTTGATTTCGACTTTTCATAGATTATAGGGAAGTAGGAAAAGTAATTTTCTTCATCACAACAAACTGCCCCATGTGGATTCATTATCAAATTCATTGAAGAAAGGTCATGGAAAACATCAAGAGAGTTTACATAAGGACTCACAATTCGTTGTACATTATGTTGAATCAATACATATACTTTTCGTCATCTACTTTGCTCCACTTTTATCTCTACATCATCGTCTTCAACTAAAATCAACTTGCAAGAGTTGGTTCTCTCTTAATAGAGCTCTAACCTTGATGATTGAGCATTTCTTAGAAAGTTATTTCTATTTACTTGGTGTGTATAGATTTTGGTGGCATTTGATTGAGTGCATTGTGAGAAATCATCATTTTAAGGTCTTGGGGTCTATCACTACATACTCCTAAGAAGTTGGGGGTACCACCAACCATTGTTAAGATTATTGCAAACTCATTGGTTGGTAATAAATCTATCTTTTATGCATTTTAGCTACTCAGCCGAAAAGGAATTTTTCCAATTGCAATCATGCTGGCTGCTCTGAACATTTGAAGTTGAATCATTTAATCCAAAATAGCAAGTTAATTTTAATGCACTTGAAGTTGATAGTTGGATTTATGTCCTTTCACTTTAGGGTTTGTTGCAATACTAACCTATTTATGCTTGCACTTGAGTAATTAGTGTTCTTGTACCTGTATCATGTCTAACATAGCCCTAATTAATCAAAACCACTAGCATTACTTAGCCTAAGCTAGGAATTGATTGAGGGGGTTGACAATGCTCCAACTCAAGTCGCTTTTCCCTTGGATCACCCTTGAGTGCTCAAGACACTTGTTCTCAAACTTGCAACATGCTCTTGCTCAGGACTCCCTTTCGATGCTCTCAAGAGACCTATAAAAGTTCCACAATTAGATCAAGAGTTAAATCTAATTGGCGTAACAGACCATTTTTATTCATGTAATTCAAAGACCAAATTTTCCTCGTCTTCATGAAAGACTTCCTTAAAAATCACTTAGCTTACTCACCCTTGTGTTAGTTCAACTTCAAAATACTATACTTAAAACTCAACATATGATTTTTACAAAAACTAATCAAGCTTTTTGTAGAATCTAAAATAAGCTTTCCAATGAACTCAAGATCACAAAAAATGGATTTCGTATGAAAAAGGTATGTTAGTTTAGGGTTTTGGGGTTCAAAATAGGCAAACAGTCAAATAGGACTTCTCCAAAATATTTGCTTGGGGCCTCATGATGCTCCAATTGCTTGAACGTTTTGGTCAATATTAGTTAGAAAAAAGTTAAAAAAATACAAACCCTAAAAATTGGCTGATATTGACTATCAATTGCAATGGACAGGGTTGTCAATCGCGATGGACAGAGCTATCAATCATGGCGTGTCAATCGCGATTGATGGTGTCAATCATGATTGATGTGTTGATCATGATTTATGGTGTCGATCACAATCGATGGTGTCAATTGTGAGTGATGGTGTCAATCATGATTGATGATGTTGATCATGATTGATGTATCGATCGCGATTGATGGTGTCAATCGTGATTATGGTGTCGATCACCATTGATATATCGATCACGATTGATGTGTCAATTTCGATTGATGGTGTCACTCGTGATGGATGGTGTCAATCACGATGGACTAAATTTTTTGGTTTTTTGCATAGATTTTGTCACTCGTGGCCCTATGCATCGCGATGGATAGATTTTTGTCATTTTTAAGTGTCAATCATGATATTTGTGTTGATCACAATGGAAAAGGGTGTCTGTTGTGATGGGTGGACTATGTCACGATGGACAGAGGTGTCCATCGTGGATTGTCAATCACGATGGATAGGTTGTCCATCACGATGGACAATGTCAATCACGATTGATGGTGTCAATCACGATGGACATAAAAAATGCATATTTTTTTGAAATTTTTATGGATTTGTGATGTGCAAGGTCTCTACTCTATGGTGCTACACTTACTTTTACCAAAGCACCGATTTTTTTGTCTGTTATGATTGATAGAGGTTAAATGCCCCAGAACCTATGCATAGATTTCATGTACTTGCTGGAGTTGTTATAGCTATTGTGGAAGCTCCTACCTACAAGAACGCTCAAGAAACATGCAAAAAGAAGGTACACAAATTTTCTCTCTTTCTCTCTCTCTCATGTTCACTAATGAAATGAGGAAATGAAGATGGAGTGTGGGGATATGACCAAAATGATGAAGATGATGATGGAAGGAGATGGATAGAGATGGTGATAATGATGATGAAGTAGGTAGAAGAGTAAAAAGTAAGAGATTAACTATGATTCCAACCTCACATCTATACATCTTACCATCACACGCTCATCCTCAAAGCTCGATCCCCAACAATGATGCCAAATTTGGTGTCACTCTAGCATAATTGCAAGTACCAACGTGAGGAGATCCACCTCATAATTGTCAATTTGAGAAGACATGAGGAGGGTATGACGACCATGAGCAAGTGAAGGCACAAATGCATGAGTGAGAAGTACACAAGCATGCACACACATATAGACATACACACACATGGTAGGGCAAAGAGATGGAGCAATGGAATCCTCAATCAACCAATAGCACAATTATAAGCTCTTTTTTACTTCAATTCCCAATTTGCTAACCTCAAAAATGAGCTCTCTAGCTCCTTTTATAGTTTTTGACTAGCTTGTGGCCCTACCCAGACCTACTGTTAACCCTAGTTAAAAATTAAGTTCCAGGGCTTATTTGAGGTCTCAAATGGAGTCTAAAAATTATGAAAATTGATATATAAGTACTTTTAATAGTCCTCAAACTCGAGGACTCTTAGGCTTGAACAAAATGGATTCTAATGTACTAAAAATGGTATTTATAATGTTGATATAGTTATGAAAATCACTATTGAAAAAGATTTCTCCTTTGAAAAATTGTATAGTCCTAGTTGCCGGATCTTCATTGACTGCTCTACCTGCTTGGTCTTACGTGGCTCTTCCTCTATTTTGACTCTCTCCGATGGCTTCCCTACCACATAACATTTTGACTGTCCTAGCTACTGCCAATAGCTTTCAATGGATAAATCCATGCACACCTAGAAAAGTCATCAATGAAAGTCACAAAGTATAGTAATTCGCAAATGAAGGTGTCTGCATGGGACCATAGACATCACTATGAACAAGCTACAATTTATGTACAATGCTAACTAACCCATATTTGGAAAAGCAAGAACATTTTAACTTACACAGAATAAAGCCCTCCAAAAAAATGAGTAGAATGTGTGTCAAGTTTAGTCAAATGGGAAGCCATTTCAAACTTTTGTAGGCAAAGCAAGCTAGCAAAAATCAAATGATCGAAGCACACATGCACATTTTTGCATCTAAATAGCATGAGAATCATGAGCCACACATGATAAATCATTCTCAATTTTTTCATAATTTATGAGCTTATACAACCCATAAAATAAAATTTCAAAAGAAATGATATAATTACCATTTGAGATATCACAATTTGTACACCTTTGATCAACAAATGTAATAACCAAGCCAACTTTGCCTAGTGGTGAAACTGATAACAAATTATTCTTGATCATTGTCACATATAAGGAATCTAAAATTGTAAGAGTACTACCATAAGCAATATTAAGATTGATCTTTCCAATTTCTATGAGAGGACAAAATGATTTTTTTGCACATATGATAGAATGTGCAAAAAAATCATTGTGCAAACATATCTGATTTGGATAAACTATTTCTCGTAGATTTTCCAAAATAAATAATAATTTTGTTTGCACTTTGCAAGCCTATAAGGTGTATTTGACACTCCAATAATACAATGGTTGGTCCTATGCTGGTTGGCTGAGGAAAATTCATCACTTGGCACCTCATTTTTCTAGCTCTCTCAAGCTTCTCCACGTTCTCTTAGAAAATAGGGCCATGTGGTAAGTGATTTCCCTCTTTTAAGTGTGACTTGCCAGTTATGCAAGAAACCTAGCCATGAAGCCCATGAGTGTCACTCAAGAGGAATGCCCGCACAAGCATATTGTGGACAAGGAGTCCAACCACATGGTTGCAACACCAAGTCAAGGTAACACTTATGTGACCCACTTCCTCATAGTAATTCTAGAAATGGACCTAAAAGGCCAATCATTTGTTTTAGGTGTGGGGATTGTGAACGTTATCAAAGCAAGTGTCCTCTGCAAGAGGATTCTCCTCCTTCTAGAGATTGCCAAAAAGCTAGAGATCACTACACCATCTTTTGACCCAAAGAACAAAGCATCCACATCAAGACTTCATATTCAGATGATCTCTATGAGTAAGTAAGGAGTTGCATGAGAAACCATCATGTCATCACCATCTGCAAGGGTGGTACATCTAAAAATGGATTGAACAAGGAAAAACCGGTCCTTGATGACAAACCTACTTCAAGTGAAGAGACACAACCAAAAGAAGAGCTTACAAGCCTAGTGAAGCCATTGGACATGCATTTAGTAGGGCCCAAAAGGAGCTTGAGAAGGCACACATATCCCTCGCTTCTATGGAATCTGAGGCTTCAAGACTATTTAAATCCATTAGAAAGTAGGTTAATAATTTTTTAATCTATTGAAAATGGATGCAAAATTAAGATCAAAAGTTTTGTAGATCATTGATGAATCCTCCACATCCACTATGATTACAAAGGCTAACATTATGGGTGCAGGTAAAGTTATAGGGGAAGCCCCCCTTATAGATTAAAAGAGCATGTGACTCTTTATGATTATTAAAGGACAACATCTACATGGAGTTATAGTGGATGGTGGCTCAAGTGTTAACTTGATTCCTAAACATACTATGGAAAATCTTGGACTTCAAACATCAAGATTAGCCAGCTTCACTATAACATTGGACGACCAAAGTAGAGTAAGACCAATGGGACTGGTCCCCCAATTCCAATTGAGGTACAAGGTAATATCTTTACTTCGGACTTCATTGTATTAAGACTACCACAGGTAGATGGAGGTTTTCTTCTATTGATTGGGAGACCATGGCTAAGGCATGCTAGTGTTTTAGATGATTGGGGCAAGGATACTAGGTGGGTAGAACATGAAGAAAAATATTTAAAACAGATATATTTGGAAGAAGGATAGACCATTAGGGAAATACTAGCATGATGCAAACAATTGGCATTTGTGTGGAAGAAGATATGATGGAGAACTCAGAATTTGATTATATAAGGAAGAAGATGGTTGCAAGTGGATAACTCATTTTCTTACTATGTATTTTTTCCAAATGACTCAATTACAGAAGTTGATGAAGAAAAATAGAAGACCATTCAAGTTTTTTGGATTGGGTGAGCCTATGGCATGCCATAGAAATAGGGAAGAAAATGGCTCTGAAGTGTAACATAGATGAATTTGATTCAAAATACAAAGAAGGAAACTACCTACGAGGTAAAGCAATCTATTAAAGTTTTTTCTTTTCCTATTCATGAGATCCCTACAGGGTGGATGCAAGAAAAAGAAGAACAAATTGATATCCAAAGTGCTCTTCAATATGATACTCAATCTTTGTGGGATAAAGTGATCGAAGATCCCAAAGTTTAAGAAGCTCTGGACAAATTGATGGATAAGAACATTCTCAGAGAAATTTAGGTAGGTAACAAGGAAAACTCTCATCCTATATTAGTGATCACTTGGTTATGGAATTATTGAGAGAAACTTTCAATGGTAACATCTTTTATGAAAATTTATGTGGATGTATTTGCATGTCATTACAAGGATTTGGAAGGAGTACTTGCAAGTTTTGGGGAAAACAGGATTCCACTGATTAAAGAAGCCAAACTAGTAAGGGGGGAAAGGTTACAATCCAAAGTATGCTAAACTTATCAGACTAGCGATCCAAAAAATGGAGGATGTTGGAATGATTATTCCAATTGATCATTCAAAGTGGCTCTCTCCCATGGTCATTGTGCCCAAAAAGAGTACAAACAAAATCAGAATATGTGTGGATTTTAGAGCACTTAACAAGGTAACAATTATAGATGGGTTCCCTATGCCCTTCATAGAGCATGGTATAGAAGAAGTGGTTGGATGTGAACTATATAACTTCATGGATGGATTTAGTGGGTATAAAAAAATATCCATCCATCTTGAGGATCAAGAAAAGACAACTTTCATCACTCCTTGGGGGACATATGTTTATGTTAAGATGCCCTTTGGACTCAAAAATGCCCTAGCCCCTTTCCATAGAATAATGAATCTTATCTTTGAATCTTTGCTTTTGTAGGCTCTTTGGATTTTCATGGATGATTTTTCATCCTTCTCAAGCACTTGTACTAGAAAGAAGTACCCTTCAACTGGGATAATGAATAAGAAATGGCTTATCAAAAATTGAGATCCAAGCTATTGGCAACACAAATTCTGGTCACACCCATTAGTCTAACTCCCTATAGATGCAAGTGCCTATGCAATGGGAGAAATTCTTATATAGCACAATGTGGAGTGTAAGTTGGATAGACCCATTCAATATGCAAGTCAGATTCTCATTAAAGCATAGCAAAATTATAGTAATAGCAACAGAGAGCCCTTTCCAATGGTATTTGCTATACAAAAATTCCATCATTACTTGCTAGGGGCAAAGTTCATCATAACTATTGATCACCAACCATTAAGGTATCTTTTAAACAAGCCACAAGCAAGAGGAAGAGTACGGAGGTGGTAACTATTATTTCAAGAATTTGATTTATTATAATGCAGAGTCCAAGGAAGGAAAATGTTATGATTGATCATCTAGATCGGATTGGCCTAAAGAACCACGCCATTGGAGTGGAAGATTGTTGAAGGAGATGGTGGATAGATATCACCTAAGTTCTTTGGATTATGATCCTCTAATCAATGGATCAAAATAGATGAGTAGGAGATCCAACTTTGAACTAAGACTTGCTATTTTGGTCTATACACATGCTCAATAAAATGAATAGTGCTCTCAACCTACTAGCAATTGATCAAATTACTTTTGGGAGTATCTTACTCACTTAAATAGCTACCAATCACAAGTTATTTCAATAAAAATGATCAAGTGTACACTAAGAATGATGCTTAGCAAGTAAGATGACCATCTTGATATTTTTGATCTTCCACAATATGCATAACAGTAAGAAAAATTTAAAAGATATCTCCAAATTGGGTACAACAATGACAATAAAATTTGGTAACAACAAAATAGATAGTATTCTGAATCTATACCACTTTAAATCACATCAAATGATCAAGTATGCACTGAGAACCAAATTTGAGAAGTTCACTGTTTTGAGATGAACATAACAGAGAACTGAAGTAGAGATGTGATCAATGTACATGTATTAAATCACATAGAGTTACAAAGACATTGGCAATGTATAATTGCACAATGTGAGGGTAGTGATGGATATATAGAATGAGCTCACTAAACACCAAGGATACCTCTCAAATGATCTCCAAAATGGGCTCACTTTCAAGCAACATTTTGATCCATTTTTATAGCTTAGAGTTGGAGCCATTGTTTGAATTCAAATTCAAAGAGTTACCATAAATTGAATCCTAAACTTTAGGAATTGCTTTCTCATCAATCACCTAGCAAATGATTCGTGATTTGATTCCTTTTAAATCCAGGTGAGAATAAGTGCTATCCAGTTTTACAAGGATAAGAGTAAATGTCTTTTACAAGAGGATAATCATATTTGACTTTAAATGACTATATGAAGTGAATACTAATTGCCCAAGTATGTAGGCTTGGATTGATTTGCACCAATAGCTCTCCCTCAAGCCTAACATGATTGGTCTTCATTTCCCCTTGATTTCTTGCAATCCAATCATTATCTTGAACCTCTTTATCTTAGTTTGATCTAAAGATTTGGCTAGCATATCTGCACATTGCAAATTGGTTGATAGATAGGACAATTGGACGTCTTTGCTAAGTAGCTTCTCTCTCACATAATGATAGTGCACTTCAATCTGCTTAGCCCTTGCATGATATATAGGATTAGCAACCAAATGAAATGAGCTAGTGTTATCTCCAAAGATCCATGGAGTGTAGGTATGTATCCCCAATTCTGAGTAGAGTAGCTTTAACCACATTGCTTCTTGTGTTGCATTTGCTAACCCTCTATATTAAACTTTGAGTTGATGATAATGCCACTGTTGACTGTTTCTTTGATGACCATGAAATCAACTTTGAACCTGCAAAAGATAAGTAGCCAAAAGTGCTCCTCCTATCATCTTTTGAGCCAACCCAATCTGCATCAGAATATAGCTTGATATCCAAGTCAGATGTGAATGGATAAAATAGCCCTTCATTTATAGTAACCATTAGATACCTTAAGATCCTCTTAGCAGCTTCCATGTGAGTTTTTCTTGGTGTATGCATAAATTGACTTAATGTACTTACTCCGTAGCATATGTCCACTCTTGTTAGGGTTGCATAATTGAGACCCTGCAACTTTAGTGTTCTCCATCTTGAATTTAACCAACATATCATGAATGTACTTCCTCTAAGTAATAAAGACACAAAATCTAAATATACAAGTTCTAATCCAAGAAAGTATGTTAGGAAATTAAGGTCACTGATTTTAAACTCTTTCATCATCTGAGCCTTGATTTTCTTGATGCCATTGGCATCATTCCCTATAATGATGATGTCATCCACATAAACACATAGATAAATAACTTCTGAGTTAGTCTTCTTTATGAACAAAGAAGAATGTGCTTTGCTAGCAACAAAACTTTCATCTTGCAAATATGTGACTAGTCTATGGTTCCAAGCTCTAGGAGCTTGTTTTAAACCATAAAGTGCTTTCCTTAATTTGCACACATAATCTGGTTTTTCCTTGTCTTCATGTCCTGGTGGTTGATCCATGTATAAATCTTCAGAGATCCATCCATTAAGGAATGCATTTTTAACATCTAACTAATACAAGTTCCAATTCTTTGAAGCAACAATACTTACTAAAACTCTGATTGTTGGCATCTTAGCCACAGGTGAGAAGGTCTCCTCATAATTCACACCATGGGTTTGAGAAAACCATTTTGCTACTAGTTTATACTTGTTGATTGAACCATCTAAATTCTTCTTTAATTTGTAAAACCACCTAGATCCTATTTCTTTCATGCTTGGTTTCTTGGGGATCAAATTCCAAGTATTGTTCTCTTGAAGTGCTTCAATTTCCTCCTGCATAGCTTCTTCCCATTCTTCCTTCTTATTGGCTTCTTCAAATGAAGAAGGCTTGACATAGAATCTTTATCCATGTATATAGTATGCTTGGTGACTAGTGATGTGTCATAGCCATAACTTATTGGTTTCCTACTTTTCCTTTGAGATCTTGTAAGTGCTTGATTGGATGACTCTAAAATATCTTCCAATTGTTTAAATTTTTCTTGCCCTTGGACTTCCAAGCTTTGAAGTCAATTTGTTCTTCATCTTCTGAATTGATATCTTCTTATATTTGTGGTTCTTCTTGAGTTAGAGTTGGAAAATCACTTTCCAAGTCATAGGGTAGCTTTATTTTCCTACAATTATCTTCAAACCGAGAGTTATTTTCATCAAATACCACATCCCTACTAACTAAAAATCCTTTGTTAGTGGGATCATACAACCTATATCCTTTCTGATTTTTGTCATAGCCAATGAATATACATCTTTTAGCTTTTGAATCAAGCTTTCCTCTAATTTATGAGGGTATATGTGCATCAGCAATGCACCCAAAGATTTAACAATGGTCTAGGGAAGGTCTCTTGCCATTCCATGCTTCATAAGGTGTCCTTCCATCCAAGGATTTGAATGGAAGCCTATTAATTAACTATGTAGCTATGGAAATATTCTTTGCCCATAAGTAATTTGGAAGTTTCTTTTCATTCAACATTGATCTTGCAGCCTCTACTATTAGTCTATTTCTTATCTCTACCACTCGTTTTTGTTCATGAGTGTACCTTGTTGTAACCTCTCTCTTTATGCCTCTATCCTGTAAGAAGGAGTCAAATTCATGTGAGAAATACTCACCACCTCCATCAGATTCAAGCCTCTTCCAGCTTTAACTTGTTTGATTCTCAACCAATGCCAAATACTACTTGAAACAAGTGAATACTTCATATTTATGCTTCATAAAGTAAAGTATTGTCCAACTATTATAGTCATCTATGAATGAAACATAGTACCTTGATCCTGAGATTGATGGCTCTCTTGTAGGACCCCACACATCTATGTGCACAAGCTCCAAGTAGTCTTCATACATGTATCCTTTTCTGTTCAATGGTTGTCTGTGTGATTTGCCAAATTGGCATGCACCACAGTTGTAAATCATGTGTTGCTTGGACACATTTGGAATGCCAAGCACACTCTGATCCATGCATATTTGCTTTAGTGTCTTTTCACCTACAAGACGTAGTCTCTTATGCCATATTTCTTGCATCTTCAACTTCAAATGTAAAGAGTCTACCAGATTTCTCACCTTTTGCAATCCTCTTGAAGCCTTGTTGAGGGTCCTCCACATATGCTCCATGCCTTGTAAATCTATCTTGTAAGCCCTTCTCAACAATCTACCCAACACTAATTACATTTTTTGTTATGGTTGGCACATATAATACCTTACTTAAGAGGTTCATGTTATCATCAGATGCTTTAACATTTCCAATCTTCTTAATAGAGTGCCTAGTGTCATCACCTATCTCGACTTCATGCTTCCCTTTAGGTTCTTCAACATGAGATAATAATGCTACATTTCCAGCCACATGATTGGAACAACCAAAATCAATATAGAATAGATGTTCATCATGTTTACCTTGCTTCCATGTCATGTTCAGGATCAATAGAGAATCCTCTTGGTCTTCCATATAGTTGTTGTAATCTCTTCTACCTCAGAAGCCTCCTTGATAATTCTTTTTGTAGCCTTGGTTGTAATTAGGATGTTAAATGCTTCCTCCATTATTGAATCTACCTCTAGATTGTCCATAGCCTTCTTTGTGGAAGCCTCTTTGTCTCTAATTCTTTGTGTTTGTGAAGCACTCATCTGTGGTATGATTGGTCAAACCACAAATGTTGCATGGTGAAGAGTTGTAGGATCTCCTAGTGCCTTGCTTTCCTCCTCTACCACTTCCTCTAGTACCGTTCCTCTACCTATCAAGTTCACTTGAGAGGTACTTTCCTCTTCTTCATTCCTTTTACCTTTACCTTTATCTTTACTCTTATTTCTATCTATGTAAAGCGCAGAAGATTGATTACCTCTAGAGTTATCTCCATTCTTTTTGAGCTTTGTCTCATGTGTGAAGATTTGCCCCATCTGCAAATAACTGCTTCACACCAGCCAATAACAAGTTGAGGAGTGTAAAGTAGACCTTTTGAGCTTCCTATGAACCATAAATAATCACCTAAGTGCTTTGGAGTATGACCCTCTAATCAATGGATCAAAGCAGATGAGTAGGAGATTCAACTATGAGCTAAGACTTGTTATTTTGGTCTATACACATGCTAAGTATAAGGAACGGTGCTCTCAACCTACTAGCAATTGATCAAATTCCTTTTGGGAGTATCTAATTGAATTAGATAGCTACCAATCACAAGTTATTTCAATAAAAATGATCAAGTGCACACTAAGAATGATGCTTAGCAAGTTAGATGATCATCCGAATATTTTTTATCTTCCACAGTATGCAGACTAGTAAGAAACGTTTCAAAGATATCTCGAGATTGAGTAAAATGATGACAATAAAAATTTTTAAGAAAAAAATAGAAAATATGCTGAATCTATAACACTTTAAATCACATCAAATGATAAAGAGTATACTGAGAACCAAGTCAGAGAAGTTCATTGTTTTGAGATGAACATAATAGAGAAGTGAAGTAGAGATGTGATCAATGTATATGTATTAAATCACATAGATTTACAAAGACATTGGCAATGTATAATTGCACAATGTGAGGGTAGTGATGGAGTTATAGAATGAGCTTAGTAAACACCAAGGATCCCTCTCAAATGATCTCCAAAATAGGTTGACTTTCATGCGAGATTTTGATCCATTTTTATAGCTTAGAGTTGGATCCATTGTTTGAATTAAAATTCAAACTCTTACCATAAAGTGAATCATAAGCTTTAGGAATTTCTTTCTCATCAATCACCTACAAAATGATTCGTGATTTGATTCCTCCTAACTCCACGTGAGAGTAAGTTTTGTGCACTTTTACAAGGATAAGAGTAAATGCCTTTTACAAGAGGATAATCATATGTGACTTTAAATGAATATATGAAGTGAATACCAATTGTCCAAGTATGTAGGCTTGGATTCATTTGAACCAACAAAGATGAGTTCTCGAATGTTGATCTATTAATAGTTAAAGCACAAGGGTGCTATGATGACATGAAAGAGTTTATCAAGATTCGAAAATATCTAGATAAACCTTATTTTGTGCAAAAACAGAGGTTACTAATAAAGAGAAGACCTTTTAGACTTATTGAAGGCAAACTATACATATATGGTAAGGATAATCTACTTATAAAGTGCATGGAAGAAGAGCAGGCAAGTCACATCATAGAGACAACATACACAAGACCAAGTGGTGGGCACCTCCTTGCCCATATTATGTGAGCCATAGAATCCTAGATGTTGGTTTATGGTGGCCAAAAGTATCAGAGATGAAGAGAAAAGGGCTCGAGCATGTGATGTGTGCCAAAGATGTGGCCTAGAACCCACAAAGCAGAGACAAGACTTCAGAAGATACTTAGAATGCTCTTAAAGCATTCTTCTCATCAAGCACCAAGGCAAGGAAGAATCAACTATGGATGGAATTCCCCACACTCAAGAAGATGCCCAAGAAAAGTGTGACTAATTTTATCACCAAAATGAAAGACTTATTAGACCAAATTGGAAACATTGGAGAAATCATTGATGAAGACCAAATAGTAAGTCAAGTGATCAATGGAATAAAGGTAGATGACAAATCGGACACTTTCACCACAGCCATGGATCTCTTCATGGACATGCAGGTTCTTGATTTTAAAACCCTCATGGCAAAATTGTTCACACATGAGGCAAAGCTTATGAAGAATGGAGAGAACTCAAAAGGTAATCAATCCTCTACTCTCTACAAAGATAAGAACAAGAACAAAGATAGCGAAGGCAAAGGTAAAAAGTTTGATGATGAAAGTAGCACCTCTCAAGCAAACTTTGCAAGTATATGTAGAGGCTTAAGAGGAAGATCTAGAGGAGGAAGACAAGGTAGGGGAAGAAATCAAAGCTCCTCTTCATGTGCCAAATGTGGCCTAACTAATCACATTACTGAGAATTGTTTTAGGAATCCTTGAAATCAAAGAGGAAGAGGTTACAATAGAGGAGGCTATGGAAGCTCAAGAGGTAGATTCAACAATTCATACAACAATAACTACTACCAAGGATGATACAAAGGAAGGAGAGACAACAACAACTATGTAGATGATCAAACTCAAGAAGATTCACTTCTTTTGATGAACATGACCATGAAGCAAGGTAAAGTAGATCCACCAAGTTCTCCTAAGACGTACATTGTTCTAGAGTAATCTCCTATGATATGAGCTTCTTGCAGATGAAATGGTACTTGATCTTGATGTGTTTTCTCTGAGCATAGAATAGTGGATTCTTAACGATGGCCAAGGCTAATTAGCTATCAATGCAGATGCATGTTAAAGTAACCTGCAAAACACCAATGTCAGATAATAAAGGTCAAAGCCAAATGACCCCACATGCTACAATCATGGATGCTCGGTACTTGGACTTAGTGGATGACAATGCAACTATAGGTTGCTTCTTATTGGCCCAAATGATATGACCTCATCCAAGCAAGAATATGTATCCAAAAGTAGACCATCAAGAATCACAATCACCAACCCAATCTGATTCAGAATATTCAATGAGTTTGATGTCCCCTCTATACCAAAGACCATGATGTCAAGTGAGGGCAAGGTATTGAAGTAGTCTCGGAACAACATCCCAATGTGTTTGATGAGGCTGATTTGCAAACACATTGGGTATACCAATTGCATAGGCAATATCTGGCCTCATTTTGTCTAAGTAAAGTAAGGAGTCAACAAGCTATCGGTAAGCATGCACATCCACTAGTAATGAAGGGTCTTCTAGTGTGAGCTTGATGTTGAATCAAGTGCTATAGATATAGTGACACTAGTCCATGTTTTGTAAAAAAATAATAGCATAGTGGAATAGACCAATAGGCAAAGTTGAGAGAAAAACATAGACAAAGATAGAAACAGACTAAGAGATAGAGAACTCAAATTCTCAGATTTCCAAGCATAATGCACTTACAACAATGGTGTTTTCCACTGATGCACTCCCAATGTGGAGCTTAGATGGTGATCTAGACCAAATCTAGATGAAGAGCTTACTAGTGTGCAGTACTATGTAAAGCTCAACCCAAGCCATGCTTCTATAGTGTTTGGAAGGGGATTCCATAGAGATAAATGTAGTCAGGAGGTACAAAATCTTCGGCAAAATATACAATCTAAAAATATCTCCATGACTAGAAGTCCTACCGTCTCAGCCCTATGGGCCGAGGGGATAGGCCCTTGGACCCTACAAAAAGTGGCAAGCCCCCCTCTGCACTCCCCCTATTAAGGTTCTATGGGGAAACTCCACGATGCCATAAGGCCTTTATTTTTGCCTTGAATGCCAACCCAATGGCTCATAAGTTTATGCCCCACCTAACATAATGGCTAGGCTCACAAAGAACATGTATAACCATTAACGGTCACACATAGACCTCATCTAACTTAGAAATTAGGGTTCCACAAATGTGCGGGCTCTCACAATGGCTTCTCCTCATAATGGAGGCCTTACAACTTAGAGCACCATGGATCACTTGTGGTCACTTGAGGGTTGGGTATTGAGCATATCGAACACCCTCTCAATGTTCACCCTACAGTGGACTACCTCTTTGGTCCAATCCCAAGCTTTGGAAAGTGTCGATGAAGTTGCTCTCTCCCAAGAGCCTTGGTGAAGATGTATGTTTCATTTTCTTTAGTTCCACAATAGCTTATCTCCACGATGGTTTCCTTAATTAACTCATGCACATAGTGATACTGAATTTCTATGTGCTTGGAATGTGCATGGAAAACAAGATTCTTGGCAATGGCCATGCAAATTTGGTTGTCACACTTCAACTCTATAGCCTTCTATCCTTGTATTCCTACGTGCCATAGGATCCTCATCAACCATACTACTTCACATGCTGCAACACATGCAGCTTTGTACTCAACTTCAGTAGAAGGTAATGCTATAGGCTATTGCTTCTTACTGATCTAAGAGAAAATCCCTAATCCTAACGAGAAGAAGTATCCGAAATTGATTTTTTGGTATCAATATCTCCTTCCCAATCTGAGTCACAGTACTTGAAGAAAGATGATCCTTCTTCATAAAGAATACCATTCAGTGGTTCCTTACATGCCTGAGTAGCTGCATGCTTGCCTTCCAATGAGTTTGACAAGGCTTATTAGGGAACTTTCTTACTACCCCAACAACATAAGAGATATCTGGTCTACTATTGCACAAGTAGATGAGACTTCCAGATAATTTCCCATATCTTCCGATATGCACTCGAGGTGAAGTATCTTCAATAGATAATTTTGTGTTATCTCCATAGGTGTAGAAATTTCCTTGCAATCCTCCATGTTGAGTGCCTTTGATATCTGTCTTGCATACTTTTGTTGAGAGATAAAATTCTTCCCTCGTTCTTGCCAAAATTCAAGGCCTAAGTAATAATGCATTAATCCCAAGTCTGCCATTTCAAATTCAAGGCCTAAGTAATAATGCATTAATCCCAAGTCTGCATTAAACCATGTGACCACCTTAGGGACCCATGTGATGGAAGGTACACATGTCCCCTTGAGAGGGACTTACCCCCTTGGACTAGGAGCTATATATTGGAGGGGTTGGTTGGGTGGAAACACATCTCTCTTCCTAGTGTGTGGCCTTGTTAGTTAGTCTTAGTTCAGTTGTGTGAAGGCTATGGAGTCCTTCCACAACAATAGGTTTCTAATCCACATAGCTTCTTGTGTAGCATTTGCAAGTCCTCCGTATTCAGCTTCTATTGATGAAAGAGAAGCTGTAGGTTGCTTCTTTGAAGACCATGAAATCAAATCTGTACCTACAAAAGTAACATATCCATATGTGTTCCTCCTATCATATTTAGATCCTACCCAATCTGCATCAAAGAAGAGTTTAACATCTATACAAAATGTATATGGGTAGTATAAACCTTCATTGATTGTGCCTTTCAAATACTTTAGGATTCTCTTGGATACTTCCATGTGAGGCTTGGAGTGTGCATGAGCTGACTCAACACACTTACTCCATAGCAAATATCTACTCTAGTTGGAGTAGCATAATTCTAACTTCCAACTAAACTTTGATAGCTAGTTATGTCTTTGATCAATTCACCTTCATGAGCACTTAGCTTTCGATTTACCTCCATGGGTGTACCTACAAATTTTGTATTCTCCATCTTGAATTTGGAGAGCATATGTCCAATGTACTTTCTTTGTGTAAGGAACATACCTTTCTTTGTATATACCACTCCCAAACCTAGAAGTGTGCTCTACATCTGGAGACATCTAGAGGAGTTTGTTTAAGCCAACATATTGCGAGTAACAAGTCTACACCTCTCCTCACTTGTTCATTCACTAGTTTTGGATTTAGGTTAATTAGAATTTGGGTTTGCTATAAAAAAATTCTAAAGTGTTCAAATTCTCCATATTCTCATACACACACTCTTCATACCTCTTAGGCACACAATCTTTTGTATCTAGTTCCTATTTTTGCCTAGATTTAGATATTGTCAGTTTGTATCATATTCACACATTTTAATTTGACATTAGAATATAAGATAGTGTAGATGAACATCCTAGCTTACCATACAATTTGAAAGATCGTGTCTTTTCTCTCTGTCTCTCACTCATCTTCTTTTTTAGTCTAAGTTGTGTATGCTAAGGTTCATGTGTTGGAAGATCCTGTAAACCTATGATATTGTTATTGTGGCCCACCCCACTTATAACAATAAGATAAGTACGCATATGACTTTTAGGCCAACATAACCCTAACGTAAAATGGAAAAAGATATACATAAACACATAATAATGTTCAACGGGGGTAAACATAGGAAACCCACTAAACATGCAACATTATTACAATATCATCTGATTGGATTAAGAAAATGGTGATTACATGCAACATGGTACATACCTATAGACATGATATGTACTAGGAAAAGAACACTCGAAGAGGAGAGCAAGGAATAAAAGATCGTATGTGGATGATTGAAAATTTACTATGCTTGTGTATTCAGTCTAAATAATTGTCAATCTTAGAAGAAACTCATGCAAGAGTAGAAGGACACTTTTCTCCTACATGGATATAAAAAATGATTTTATTTTTTGATCTTATCTGTGCAACACCCCACATGGATGCTCAAAAGTATTGATATGATGAGCATCGTTTGCAAACTATGTTAGTCTTGAAGGTTTTCATATAGAATCCATATGACCCATGGTTTATTAAAAAAAAGGAAGAGTAAAAAAGTAGTTACGTAGAAATCTTAGATCAAAGAGGCAAGTTGCAAAAGTGACTGTTTGTTGTTAATCTTTGGAGTTGTCCTCTCCAATAATTATAGCACAAAAGATCAACTACACATCTTTAAATTGTCAATCCGGGAAGTATGCAAAGACCACAACCCCTTCTAATTAATGGAATCCAAGAATAAGAGTGGGAATGACTGATTTTCTGAGAGATTCATGGAAAAGGAAGGTAATAACTAGGGTTTTGGTTATCTAGAGTTCTACAACAGCATTTTCAATGATTGTTGTCCCTAATGTGTGCCATTTTCTCTGTAGAATACAAATATGAAGTCAAATTTCAAAAAAGTACCTGTATCACACAGATCAGACAATCGCAATTTTGTAAAAACTGATATTTTTTTATTCCAGCTTCATTCTTCTGCTTATTCTTGCTTACAACAATAAGATTCACCTATCCTTCTTCATCTCACTCAGAAATACACAACTGAAGCTCACAAATTCCATGGATCACACAAAGAATAGACTCAACAAATCAAAAGAGTGAACATGAAAGGATAAAACACGATTTTCTGCAGGAGAGCTCTTCTCATTACTTGGATACCAAAAATAATACAACCAACGATTTTCTGTAGGAGAGCTCTTCTCATTACTTGGATAGCAAAAATAATACAACCAACCCTCTCAAAATAGAGGAAATTATCTTTTATACTTTTTCAAGTGTCCTTTTTCACACTTGAATTTTGGTCGTGTTCACCTTCTATTCTAAAAACATGCTATCAAAGAGCTTCCAAAAATTCTAGAAAAAATACATATGATCCTATTTTACATGAGGAAGACTCTTCCTCAATTTTTACATCATTTGTATAAATATTTCTATAAATTTTTGACATTTTACAAATAATTTGCTTTCAAAAATTGCTTCTTCTAACATTCTTCCCCTCCTAGACTTTTTGGCTCCTAACAAAACATATTCTTTCAGATAAATAATGGGAGCTTCCTTCATTTCTTTTTTCTTTGATAAACGTGTGATAACAGATCATGACTCCTGCTTTCTGTAATGTTCAAATTATTCACCATTTCAAATAAAGCTTTCCTCCATTGTACTGCTGCCTCTGGTCTGTCTATCACATCTTTCCCTGTATAAGCAGCCTCATATGCAATGAGTCTTGATTTTGTGATTACTGATAAATTCCCAAAAATTTTTGACTCCCTTTCAAAAAATCCGTAGTCAAAGGCATCCTCAAAAATTTGAAGATAATGGCTTCCCAAAAATATTTTTTGTAATATGCCATTAAGCAAATTCTATCTGGAGTTTCACTTAGATAAAAAAAGTAAAGCATTAGTCGGTGAATTGAATCCAATGTAATTGAGAGTCCTGACATCTGTATCTGTGAATGTTTTTATACATGCCACTATGAGTCGCATCACTCTTATTAATAAAATACAAGTTGGATCATTTACATCTTTGTATGTAGTTATAACAGACTCTGTTGTATCAATCATATACTTCTTAGTTGGCCATGTTCCTACTTTGGGTCCTACTATTTTTGGAAAACTCAGCCATTTTGCTGGAATCTGCCCTGCATTTCTTCTTTCCCAAAACACTGTCCATTCCCTTCTTCTTGCTACCAGACAATAAGCTAGATTTATCTTTAGCTGCAAAGGTGCCTCTTTCCAGATCTTCCTGCACTCCTTGTTAGCATCCAACCATCTGTTCCGCCATTTTGGGTTAGCTTTTTCGAACAACTCCTTAGTGACATTAATGTCTTCTTCATATTCCAAATATCTGTTTGATGGTAGTCCTACCCTTGCAATCTAATAATTTTTAATACTCTCCATAATCATACAGAAAGGTATTCCTAGACCATCTGCTTCCCAATGGTGTTGATCTGGGTTTACTCCTTTGTTGAGAGCAAAATTTACAATCTGTTCTTCATATTCATTATGCATTTTTCTTATGAATTGCATTCTTGATTCCCTGTCTGTTAGAAGCTTTTGAACAAATTCTTCTGAATATTCTTCAACAACTTTGTCTTCTGGTTCATCAAAATTTTGAATTCTATTGTCTTCAGCTCCTTCGTGTTCCTCTACTTGTGTAGTCACCACATGTTCTTCAACCTGTTTTTGTGAATCTTCCAAATTTTTCTGTAGCTTCTCCACCATCAACATTAATTCTTAATTCTGGGATATCAATAACTCTTTTCCTGATTTCCACTCACTTCTTTCTTTTTCTATATTCAATTGCCATTCACTCCTTTCTTTTTCTATATCCAGATGTTATTTGTTGTACCCTCTCATTGCACTAGCAGCATGTACACTAGCTTGCTTCTCCAATTCCTTGACTTCTTTCAATTTTGCTTGTAACTTTAGAATTTCTTTATTCAACTCCTCCTTCTCATCCTGGGTTGTTGGTACAATCTTACTTTCTTGTTTCATTTGGCCTTCCTCCATCAACAATATGTTTATATCTTCATTTGCTTTGACCATGATCTGATATGAGCTTTGAAGAGTTCTGAATCTTCCTTCCATTTTCTTCAACTCCATTTCAACTTTGTCACTATACTCCAATTTTTTGACACATTTATTCTCAAGAAATTGAATTTTATTGTGTTGTTGAACCTCCACTTCTTCCAATGAGATTATCCTTTTACTCAATTCTTCATTTCTTTCCTGAACAACCCTCAGTTGTTCCTCTAATTGTTCCTTTTCTTTCTTTTGCTCAGTAATAATTCTATTGCCTTTCACAAACTCTGATTCAGCCACCATTCCTAATATAATCATATTTCTACTAGATGGTCTGAATTGCTCTATATTACTCATGATAACTTTACAGGCAGACCTGATATCTTTGGGTATCCTCTCTAAACCAGTTTCAATTCTATCTGTTTTACTTCTATCTGCTTTTCCTCCTTATACTAATTTTTTTCTCCCTCCTCTTCCTCATATTCTATAACCTGATTCCGTTCCTCTTAATGGTCTTTTTCTTCTTTCATTTCTTCTGCCTTCTTTTCCTCAATTTCTTGTTGTTTTCCTTGAGTATCTTGTCTTTCCTCTTCCTCGACCTTATTTTCCTGAATTGAGGTTGAGTCACTCTCTACTGAGTTTTTTATCTGATCATTCAATTGCTACTCTTTTTGTTCCACCTCCTGCTCATCTATGTCCATAAGGTCTAATTCTTCTTCTTTATCATGATCACCTGTATGTGTGGTCTCTTCATCATGCTTTAAATCACAAAGTACTTCTTCTTCTTCCATTACTTCTTTACCTTTAAATATCCTTGTTGCTCCCTCAAATTCACTTGTTCTGTTGGCTCTTCACAGATGTGTATTCCCTTTGATTTTTGGCTTAACTCCTCTAGTGTTACATTCTTTCCTGAGGCTTCAATTATTTTGATTGGTGTACTGGGAATTGAAAGATTTAAACTTTTCAAAAGAAAATTCTCAATGTCACTTTCTGAATCTGAAGATAGTTGAGAAAGAATAGCCACCCCTTGTTTGTCCAATTTGTGTTCTGCCTTTTCTATTGTATTTTTTTTATTATTTTCTTCTAATGAGTTGTTTGTTGGCTCTGCAACTTGTACATGTTCTACTGCCTTACCCTTATCTTTTTTGGTTAACTTCCTTTTTTGAACAGGTTTTTCTGAACTTTCTTCTTCACTACCACTGTAGTTCTGGAGGACCTTGTAATTCTTTAAAATATGCCAACAACTCCACTTCCTTTTTAACAAACACTTCTTCAGTTTCTACAACCATCATCTGATCATGTAGCTCTTTGTAATGTTCCACTTCTTCTTGTATCCAATCAATTGCTTTACACGAATAATTCTCCAACATCTTCTAATACTGAGCTTCATAGATTGCCCTTTTATCATTTCCTTGAGTTAGAAAAGCATACTACTTTTCCTTACTCGTTTGAGGTGGATGAGGTTCCTTTGAGGATTGTACTTCCTTCTGAGCCGCTTCATACTCTTCTTTTGTTGCTTCTTCCTGTTTCAATACCACTTTCCTAGGATCCAATCTTCTCTTTTTTACTAGAACAATTTCTTCTTATGCTCCTTTCCTTTTCCTTTATGATCCCCTCATGCTTGTCTGGGCTTCAGCTTCTCTTATGTTCATCATCTTAGAAGGACTTTTAACTCCTGACATCAAACTCCTGAAATATTGAGCTTTTTGGAGCCAATTTCAGCTGATCCTCCATACCTAAAATATGATATATAATTCTGGTAGAAAACTGTGCTCCATTCATAAACTTCCTTTGTTCCCAATGCTTTTGTCTTGTCCTTATTATTGAGCATGACCAATGTTATTGGCTTATGTGGCATTGTATATCTTGGCAACTTTGGAAAACACAAATACTGAAGAAACATTCTGATGGAAAATTCTTCATTTTCCTTTCCTTTGAAATCCACAAACTTTGAATATCCAGCATAAGTTGCTTTGTTCTTCTTGACAAAAATGCAATCCAATTTAGTTCCGATGGAATAAAATTGAAGAGCTTCCCTAATGTGTTATGTTTTTATAGTGATCTCTACCTCTTTGTTATCTTTATCTTTGACTGAACATCTGAAATATGCATCATTGCCTTTGCCAACTTCCAGAAGACTATTCATAACTTGTGATACTCTTTCAAAATCTATAAAGAAGAGAGGTTCATCCAATAGTTTGTGTAACCCCACTACTTTCCATCTTTTATAATTGGCTGCAACTTTTTGGAATTTGTAGAATTCCTAACATAGCATTGTATACTTATGACCTCCAACTCCTATTGTAAAAATGTGCTGACCGATGATATTGAGAGTTTCCTTCAGCTCCTTAGCTATCTTTTCTTCTTCTGGGATCTTCTGTTCTTCATCAGAGTCCAGCTCCACACTTTCCACTCTTGCTTCACTGTCTAAAAACCAATGTCCTCTTGACAAAGTTACAGAGTCAGCTTTGAAATCATGAATGGGTAGTTCCTTTGGATTCACCATTCTGGAGAAAGTATATCATAAAAAAATAAACTCCACCCACATCAGTCACAAGAAATATAAAAGAGAACACATTTGTCTTGAGATAAAATGATATTCAAGAAAAGATAAAAGATAATCAATGACTTCTTTATTTGCATCACATGTATAACACAATTGAAGTGATCATCACATGTGTTAGCAAGATATCTAGTGCTCTCCCTTTCTTTTGTAAATAAGAAAATAATGAAAGTAAATTTTTTTTTTAAAGAATTTAGACATATATAAGAAAAATATCCAAAAGAATAAATAATTACATAGTGACTGCTTAGTCCTGCTGACTTATAACCTATATCTTGTTCGTGCTTTATCACTTATGAAAGAAAATTTTTAATGTTTTTCTCCTATTTCCAATAATTTTCTCCAATTTCCAATCATTTTCTCTTTCATATTCTTCTTCTCTTCCCCTCCTATTCTTTTTCTTAGAAAAAAGAATGAGCTAAAGTACATGGAAATAGTTTCAAGAGTGTCTTAAATCCATCTTGATGAAATTTTGAGAATCCAATCATTTGTTGCTTTTGATGCTTCTGAACTATTTTTGTATCTCCATCCTTGTTTTTTCTCCATTGAAGAAAGTCTGATTTTTTCACCCAGAAATACTTGATTCTTGTTGACTTTATTTTTGAAGTAAAACAATCTGCTTTTGATAAACTGTGTTGGGATGTCTTTAGTTTTTCCTTCCATTTAGTGTTAATGAATCTCTGTGATGAACAACACTTGTCTTTCTTTGGTTTCCACAACCTTTCTGAATTGGTGCCTAGATTTTTTTGATTATTCCCTGCTTTCCACCTTTCTATTGTCTTGTCAACATAGTTGGTTTTTTTTATTTCTCTCCTGTTTTTGTCTGTAGCTGGTTTGGTCATGAAGAAGTTTTTTTTGGTGATTCCTTTGTAGTTTCCAAAGGAAAAATGAATTTTTCCTTCCAAATCTGAATCATAGATGTCCTGTTAAGTTTCCTGTTCTTCACAACTCAATAAAAGCATCAAAAACCTTTTGTCATTTATTGTCAATTCGAGCTTCATATTTTCAAAATCCAAAATTACTCTACCTTGCTTTAGCCATGGTTGTCCTAAAATTAATTTCTCAGTCATCATATGATCAGGTCATTCTTCACAATCTATTTTCATTTTTTCTTCATTGAACTTAACTTCAATAGATGGAGAAGAAAAGCTTTGTATTATCTGACCATCTAGTGTTTTGATAAGAGTTTTACTCTTATTCCTTTTAAATTTGAACTTATCCAACAAAACTGAACTCATCAAATTAACTTGTGCACCTGAATCTATCAAAACCTTGATTTTCTCATTATGAAGATTCATTGTTATAACAGGAAAATGCTCTCTCACTCTTCACTCTTGAAGGTGTTTCACACAAGAGGACTTCTCTAATCTCCTTGATCTTTCTTATTCTTTCCTTTGCCTCCTGTTGAGCCTCATACCTAATTTTTTCCTCTTCTTTTTTCCTGTTTTGAGCTTGATGTATTCTTCTCCATTCAGAAACAGTTAATGGAAGATCATACCTTTTTACCCTACATCCACTTATGAAATTTGGCATGATTTCTCCATCTATGTTAGCTAACTAGATAGCTCCACTGTTACTGATTTGGTTAATAATATAAGGTCCATGCCCCTTCTTCTGAAATTTTTTCTGATGTTCCTTCACTGTATATGCCAAAACTAAATCCCCTTCTTGCAAATCTTTTTCTTTAATATGAACATCATGATAAGCTTTCTGCCTTCTTTTATCTGCATATATGCTCATGATTGCTTGAAGTCTGGAAGCTCCAAGTTTTCCCAATTCCATCACTCTCTCAGATAGCTCATGTCCAGTCCACTTGTATTGATTTCCCACCTTTAATGTTGGAATGAGAAATTCCAAAGGCAAAACTACATTTTGTCCATATACCAAATTAAATGGTGTTGTTCCAATTGCAGTTTTGTATGCAACTCTATAAGCCTGTAAGACATGATTAAGTTGCAAATCCCAATCATTCCTATTTGTATTTACAAATTTTGACAAAACAATGCAAAGTACCTTATTAGTACTTTTTGCTAATCCATTGGCTTGTGGATGATATGGGGCTGACTTTCTATGACTAATCATAAAATACTGAGTTATGTTTTCTATTACTTGGTTCAAAAAATGAGTCCCCCTATCACTTACCAATTCAATTGGTAATCCAAATATGGTGATAATATTTTCCTAAAGAAATCTTGTAGTGGTCTGAGCATCATTCCTTTTTGTAGCCCTGGCCTCTGCCTATTTGGTCGGGTAATCTGTGGCTACTAGTATATATTCAACATGGGATTGTTTTGCTGGAGGGTGTATAGGTCCAATGAAATCCAACCCCCATTTACTAAATGCTCTTGCTGAAATAAGTGGTACTAATGGCATATTATCTCTTCTATTTGGTTGACTCACTCTTTGGCAAATGTCCCACCTTTTCACATAGGTTCTTGCATCAGGAAATAGAGTTGGCCACCAAAAACCAGAATATAATATGAGTCTAGCAGTCCTTTCACTTGAAAATTGTCCTCCTACCACTCTAGAATGTGCCATCTCTAACATTTCCATATACTTATTTTCAAGAACACAGATTCTTAAATATCCATCCATCCCTTTTTCGTACAATTGATCTCCTATCAGTTGATACTCAGAAATCATTTGTAAATTTCTTGAGTCTGCAATAGCTCTTACTGGCTCTCCTTTCCTATTTCTTCTCAACGCCTCAATTATGTTTGCACTCCAATCTAGATTTTTTTGAAACCAATATAAAGTCGTAATTTTTGAATTTTGCAAGGATTGGCATTCCCAGCAGTTGGAAACATATTTTTTTACATCCTAAATCTTATTAGGCCAATGTACTCTAATTCTATTGAGATTGTTTAAGGTGACTATCATGGAAGCATGAGTACAAGGATTCCAACAATGAGCTCTTCTTAAATACTCCTACTCCTCATCTTCTAGAGTACAATATTCCAATATACCCATATGATTGGGATGATACAAATGTCCAGCTTGTAGTACAAAATTCCTACTTTGTAATACCAGATGTGTGTTGTTTCCAGGTGTTCTACAAGGTCCCATGGTTAGCAAAGGTACTAAAGTCATGGCCCATTCAGGAATACTTTCTATTTTGAATAGATATGCATCTAGTAATTCATCATCTAAAGGTGAACTTGGCTCTCTGGCTTGGATTCTGGACAAATGGTCTGCTCTTAAATGAATTTTTCCTTGTCTGACCACTACCTCAAATTCAAATTCCATTAGTAGGAGGAACCATCTGACTATCCTTCCTGTGTGACATGGTTTGTTTACTAAGTAGAGTAAGGCTTGGTGATCCACAAAGAATTTAAACTTGTTTGCTAAAAGATAATGTCTATATTTTTTTACAGCAAATATCATCCCCAATCCTTCCCTTTCAGTTGTTGTATAATTCTTTTCTGCTGAATTCAATTGCCTATTGGCATAAGCAATTGGAAAGTCTAATTTGCTCCCTTCTATTGGTTGTGCTAACACACATCCCAAAGCATAATTTGAAGCATCCACATGAACATGAAAGATTTTATTCCATTGTGGGGTTTTTAGAATTGGTGCTCTTACCAAACAATTTTTTAAAGTCTCAAATGATTGATCACATTCTGTGGTCCAATCAAATTTTGTAATTAGAGCATACAAGGGTTTTGCAATATCTGCAAACTTGTGTACAAAATTTCTATAATACCCACAATGACCCATGAAAGTTTGAAGTTCTTTTACATTTATTGGTTTTGGAAGATCCACTATGGCCTTAATTTTTCTCTCTTCAGTTGAAATTCCATTTCTAGAAACTAGGTGTCCCAACATTCTCCCTTGCCTCACAAAGAACACACATTTCTCTGGATTTAAACATACTCTGTATGTTCTACATTTTTTGAATATATTTTCCAGATCTTTCAAATGATCTTGTCTTTTTAATGAAAAAGTGCAAAGATCATCAACATAGATTTCCATTATATTTCTAAGGAATTCTTTGAATATGTGACACATCAGTCTTTGAAAGGTTGTTGGGGCATTGGTTAAACCAAAATGCATAACCTTAAATGCATAAATTCCCCATTCTGTGGAGAAAGCAGTTTTATGTTGGTCTTTCAAAGCTATTGGCACCTCATTATATCCTGAAAACCCATCCAAAAAACTATAGACCTCTTTACCTGCAACTCTTTCGAAAAGATGATCTGTTATTGGTAATGGATAGATATCCCTTATAGTTGCAGCATTAACTTTTTTCAAGTTAATACATACCCTGAGTTTTGCATTTTTCTTAGGTACCACAACTATAGGAGATATCCACTCCATGTACTCAATCTCATAGATGAAATTTACAGCCAGCAGCTTGTCAATTTCTTCCTTTATTTTAGCATAGTATTTTTCATTAAATGTATAGTGTCTTTGTTTGCTAGGTTTTGCATCAAGAGTAATAGGAATCTTATGTTCGCAAATGTTAGGATCAATTCCTTTCAAGTCTTTATAACTGTAGGCAAACACATCTCTATATGTTTTTGCCAATTTTCTCAATGCTTCCTCTTCCTGACTTGTCATGTCATCAACTATAACAATGTGTCTATCTTCCTCCTGTTCTTGAGTGATCACCACCTTCTTAGTTTGTTCCTCATTGTCATATGCCTCCCCCTTTTTCTTTTCTCTCTTTGGTTTCATTTTTAGAAGTAATCTGTCTTCTACTTCATAGGTCTTGAAATTTGAAGGTACATCAAATTGTTGATCTTCTTTCTTTAATTTTTTATTTTTTTCAACTTCTTGTTCTTTTTCTATTTCTTTGTGTTTATTTTTTTTATATGTTCCCGAGATTTTATCTTTTATAGCATGTGTAGCTTCGACTTCTTCCAGGAATTGTGTTTTTCCAGTTTTTAAAATTAATCTTTCCTTTTGATCTTCTTCTGTTTTTGACACCTTGATCATTTTTATTCCTATGTGAAAAATATCATATCCTTCTTCATTTTGAAATTTCACTCCCACATATCAATATTGGCCAAATCCATTGTGGTCAAAATCTGATTCCAACCATAAGGCTCAAACTCTTCATCTTTAAATTTGTGTGGTATGTAACTTTCATCTTGTGATTTCCTTTCCTCTAGGCAATCTTCTTTCTTTAACATCTTTTTTTTATATGTTTGATTCCTTATGGCATTACATTTCCAAATTGATGGTTCTGTGTCATTCTGGCCTTCATTTCCAGATTCTTCACCTAATTCTTAGATTGTAACGTCTCTGACTAGCCAAAAGTCGTTACCAGACCAACGTGGGTTCTTGGGGGTGGTAGGGGTCTGTTAGACAGAGGCCCTGTACTTATTTCCCAAATCTTTGTCACAACAACAAAAGCACTAATACGCGTCTTAGCTCAGTTACTAGCATTAACTAGACAATACTTGATTTCTATGTTCCTGGGTACCGAACTTCTTCAGACTAACCTGCTATTGGAACAGAGCAGTAGTCCGATCTTCAGACTCAACAGTATGTAGTAAATCAACCAGAGCGAACACTATAACTGACATATTCATCCGTCACAACACTTTACAGCGATCTTTAAATAAAGATTCACATTTACCGGAGGTACTAATTCTTCCTCGTATTCGGAGTCAACAGATAATAACACCGAACACCATGAATCCGATAAAACAAACAGGATACATTACAACAACGCTTCAAGTCGCCTATTCAAACTCACACCGTAATATCACTACTCAGACTGACTCAAAGTACTTAATCAACCGAAGAACATGCCACAACGCAATACAACGACAGTAATCAGACACACAATCCGTTACTCAACCACTCGTTATGGTGAACTATAGTATACGCAGACGATGCAGAGCATACTCAACACCAACAGTACTCAAGACTTCACAACAGTGTAAACAATACTCTCACAAATATTCAGGCGATCAATCTGGCAATTCCAGAAAAAACGTCTCTCTTGACCATTCTCTTTCCATTGCTTTATATAGATTTTACAAAATGCGTGTACCAACTTTTCGCGCGTAATTCAAGAAACTCCGTTACATCTGGCATCCGTTACATCTGTCCCACTCCGGCGGCCGACTAACACTGGCACGCACGGTGGACTCGAACCCGCAAGTCATTTTTGTTTACAAAACTATTGTTCGTCAATGATTCCTTCTAAATACATATTTCTGGCTAATCTAAATGTACGGGCTATATTTTTCTTAAGAGTTTTTAATAATTGTTTAAGGGTGTCTAGCTCTAATACTTGCACATCTACTCTAACAGAGCTAAGGGTGATGGCTTCGGTGAGCAAAATTTCGGCCTGTGTTTGCAAAAAGGCCTCCTGTAAGTAGAAATCGTTGGATAGTGCTGCATCCCTTGAAATCTTCATTTTAGCTACTTGCTTCTGCATATCAGTGACTCGGTCTTTCTGGTTGCGCAATTGATTATCTAGTCCTTCGAACTGTTGGTTCTTGAACTGTATTGTTTTGTGATACACATCTCTTTCTCTTCGAGCATTTGCTAAATCCTTCTGATATTTAGCTTCCTTGAGTAATTGATGTTTAAGTATATTGTTGACTTCGTCAAGGGATTCTTTCGTTCTCTATAGTTGTTCTTCTGTTTGCTTAGCTTCTCTCTGTTGCTCTTGGTACTTCTGTATTGCTTCCTGCAGCTGGACTCTTGTTTCTTCGAGTAGGTTTCCTAGCGCGATTCTGGTATCTTCTGTATCTTTGATCGTTTGATTTAACTTTGTGATCTCTGCGTTGGCAGCAATCAGTAAATCTTCTTTTTCATGCACTGCTGCCAGAGCCTTATCTCGTTGGCTTGTGATTTCTTCCTGTGCTTGGAGTGTGGCCTGTAATTGCTTTATCTGTTCATGGAGTGCATGGTTTTCTGCTTTTGCTGCCTGTAACTCTTCCTGGAGGGAGGTGATATCTGCCTCCATCACTTCCAATTTGCGTTGGAAGTCATCTCGTGCATTGTCTGTGATTTGCTTCAATTGTTGCGGCAGTTGTTGGGATAAGTTAATCAAGAGGCGACCCATAGATTCTAACTCAGAGAAGACTGGAATGGGGTGGGGTGGCAGAGGAGGGCGAGGCTGTGAAGAAGATGCGGTGAGGAGTTGTTGGGAATTCGGTGGGGAATAATTGAGGGAGGATGACGAGGATTCAGCGTTTTCGGTAGGATGACTGGACTGGATGGGAATGCGGGGTGGTTCCGGTGGGGGAATGGGGTTAACTAGTGGTGGTTTGGGAAGGGCAGAGTCAGTGGTTGTTACCTTTTCTATTTGTTCAGTTTCTGCATTGTTGGCCTCTATGGATTCGACTGCCTTAAGAAGTTTTTATAGTGCTTCCCTAGCAGATTGTTGCTCGTCTACCTGTTGCTCTGATTCTTTTTCGGTCGAAATTGTTTCTGTTTCTGTTCGATCTTGTTGTTCTTGTTGTTCAGCCGACGATTCATTCTGCATTGAGGTGGCTGTATCATGGAATGTCTCCTCTTCGTTCTTCTCGTCTTCTTTATCGTTATCTTTATCTTTTTCGGCTGAGCCTTGTGCCTCACTTTCGGATGAGCTGATCCTGATGCGTTTCCGGCGGAATAATTGGTTGAGCTCTTCTTCATCTTCTTCTTCCTCATCCTCTAGCAGCTGTATCGACTCCTCATGTCTCAGGACGGGCCCCCGTGGTGGTGGTTGTGCTGCGAGTATGGCCGGAAAGAGAAATGAAATAATGTGGGGTAATCTAGATCGAGGGGTAGTTCCTTTATTAACTTGTTTCACTATGGCTACACATTCCTTGTGGATACGGTGAAAGAAAAAGGAGGCGAAGTTGACGGGTTCTTGGGCAGCTAGGTCGATGGCGGAGTAGAAAGGGCGGGATATGCCGTAGGTTCGTTTCTGGAGGTTTAGGATAGCGACTAAGAACTGGAGTGCAGTTCTTTCGGGTTCAGGGCGGCAGAGGATGGCGTACTCGTTTGATGAATAGCGGGGGAAGAGTGCGGTCATTCGGGCTACGGGGATGCTTGGGCCATTCTCGCGGCCTTGTGGGGTGAGGTGGAAGGCATCACATGGATACACAGAACACAGAAAACACAAGCACAATCACAAGAACACAATAGCGTTTTTTGGCGCAACCGAAGAGATTAAGTAGAGACATTACGGTGGGGGGGGGGGTAGGAAGTGATGGTTATCATTGTGCGGTGGTGGAATGATACTGCTTTCAATTTGGCGTGCATGCTCGAGTAATTAGTAAGGAGGGCGGCTTATGACAAAAACGTGGCTATTTAAAAAGAAAAGAAAGAACAGAAGGAAAAGTAAAGTAAAAAAAATGCGGTCCACCGCCGAATGTTTTAATGCGGGCTAGCAGCATGTTGATACGGCCGCAGCTTCGAACCGTTGATTGCTTTTGGAAGTGGATTTCCGGTCAATGTAGTCAACCGAAAAGTTGTTGGACCGATTTGCTCTGAGATATAGTAAGGGCCGAACCACCGTAATTTGAATTTGCCTGCGGATCTATTTGACTTTGCATTATAGAAAAGCACAAGCTGACCCACCGAAAACACTGGAGTCTTCAATTTTCGATCGTGCATCCTTGCCTGTCTTAGTTGGACTTCGTGCATGGTTAAAAAACTGAGCCATCGGTGCTCGTCTAACTCTCTGAGTGTGTCCAACCGAAATGACAGTGAGTCTTCTGGTAGTAGTTTCTGAGCGATTGCCACGCGTAAACTTGGTATAACTATCTCCATTGGTGCTATTGCTTCTAAGCCATAAGCTAGTTTGAAGGGTGTCAATCCTGTTGTTACCTTGTATGTAGTCCGGTATGCCCATAACATTGCAGGTAGCAGTTGATCCCATCTTTCCGGTGCTTCCATGATCAATTGCTGAAGCATATTCAATAAAGATTTGTTTGTACTTTTGGCCAAACCATTAGCACGAGGATAATAAGGAGAACTAAATTTATGTGTGACCTGGAACGACTGTGTCAGTGCCTTCATTAAATTGTTTACAAAATGAGTTCCTTGATCTGAGACAATTTCCAGTGGTAAGCCAAAACGTGGAAGGACATCGGTTAATAGACACTTTGCTACCGTAACGGCTGTAGCAGACCGTAAAGCCCAGGCTTCTGCCCATCTGGTTGCATAGTCTGTAGAGGTCAGTATGTAACGGTTGTTACTGAAGACTGCTGGAGGTGTAATCGGACCGATAAAATCTAGACCCCATATCTGGAAAGGTTCCAATGGTAAGATGGGTTGCAGAGGAAAAAGATGACGTTGCAAAGGCTGTCCAGATCTTTGACAAGTATCACATTGTTTGACAAACTGTGATATATCTCTGTACATCGTTGGCCACCAGAGACCACTCTGCAAAATTTTCCGGTGAGTTAAGTCTGCAGCAAAATGGCCACCGGAAGGAATCGAGTGAGCCAACGTGATAACTGAGTTAACTTCATGTGGTGGAATACAGCAAAGTAGGATGCCGGTATGATCTACATAATATAGTTCTCCAGCAATTAACTGAAATCGGCGGCTAAAGACTGTAATTTTCCTTCGTACTGCCCTAGAAGTCTGAGATGGAAGGCAACCGTCAGTGAGAAAGGTCAAGATCTGATCATAATATGAAAATGGGATAGGTGGGTCTGTAGAATCTTCATTAATTGGTTCTGACACATAAATCGCGGGTGTCGTGTCATCTATGCCTACCGGGGCTTCACCGGAATCTAAGCGAGATAAGAAATCTGCTAAGACATGTGAACTGCCTGGCCGGTGAATGACTTCGTAGTCGAATATAGCACCCATCGTGCTAATCGACCACCTAGATGTTGTTGCCGAACTAGATAGACAAGTGCAGCATGATCTACATGAAATGTGAATTTACGGCCCAGCAAGTAATGTCTGAATTTCTTGACCGAATATACTAGCCCTAGACATTCTCTTTCTGTTACAGAGTAATTCTTCTCAGCAGGAGCTAATCTTCGACTTGCATAATACACTAGTCTGAACCATTTATCAATTTGTTGCATCAACACACTTCCTATTGCTATATCTGAAGCATCAACAAATACATGAAATGGGTGATCCCAGTCCTGCGGTTGTAAGATAGGAACTTGTGTTAATAAATGCTTTAACCGATCAAATGCTATCTGGCATTCCTGGGTCCATTCAAATTGTCGAGGAGTCTTGGTGATTAGCTTGTTTAGTGGTATAGCCAGATGAGCAAGCCACCGTAAGTGTCTCCCATGCCACCGTACTTGGCCCATAAAGCGCATGACTTCTTTTGGAGTAACGGGCACCGAAGCTTCTAGTACTGCCGAAATTTTATCTGGATCTACTTGGATACCTTGTGCAGATACAATGTGGCCAAGTAACTTGCCACATGCAACCGCAAACACAGATTTTTTTGGGTTCAAGCAGAGTCTATACTCTCTGCATTTCTGAAAGCAGCACCGTAAATGGAACAGGTGTGCTATCATCTTACCGAAAATTGAAAAATCGTCGAGCTATACTTGCATAAAGGAAGTGAGGTAAGGAGAAAATATCTCTTGCATACATCTTTGAAATGTGCTTGGTGCGTTTCTCAATCCAAACCACATTACCGTACAAGCAAAGACACCCTAGTTGGTAATAAATGCAGTTTTTGGTATATCTTCTTCGGCCATTCTCACTTGGTTGTAGCCACTGTATCCATCTAGGAATGAATACATCTCGTGGCCTGCTACTCTATCAAGCATGGTATCCAAAAAGGGGATTGGAAAGGGATCCGGTACAGTTGCTGCGTTTAATTTTTGGTAATCTACACAGATTCGCAATTGCTTGTTTTTTTTTGGCACAATCACAATCGGAGAGATCCATTCAGCATGCTCTACTGGCACGATGAATCCGACTTTTAATAACCTATCAAGTTCTGCCTTTACCTGAGATGCATAATGGGGATTCATCTGGTAGCTGGTTTGCTTTATCGGCCTTGCTTCTGGCTTCAGCATGACCCTGTGCTGGTAGATGCGGGGGTCCAATCCTTTCATGTCTTTGTAGTCCCATGCAAAGACGTCAGTGAATTCTCGGAGTACCTAGATTAAACCTGCTTGAAATGTTTCCGGTAAGTTTTGCTTTATCTTCACAGGACGCGGATGATCTTCATCTCCTAAATCGTAAGTGATCAGCTGATCTTCGAGGACATAGAACTGTTGATGTTGCTCTGTGTCGTCTGTTGGTTTAAGAAGTTGCTGCAGTTCATCGTCATGTGTCGAAACAGTGTCTTCCTTCTTAGCCTCTTCTGTGATGGGTATTATTGTACAGACTGAAGCGTTCCAATTATCTACAACGGACTGTAGATCAATAGTCCCTAAGGAAATTAAGTCAGCGTTACTCTTCAGAAACTCTTCTTCTTCATCGTCTGACAATCCATCTAGCATATGGACTGGTTCAGCAAAATACGGTCTAGTGTGTAGCTTGCAAGGTTGTATAGCATCTAATTTTACCACATATCTACGATTAGCATCTTTAAACGTAAGCTCTTGTGCAGACCAGTCCTGTATTACCTTCGCATGCTTCAGCCAAGGTCGGCCGAAAAGAAGGTTGTAATCCAAAGTGGATTCCGGCAGATCTAGTATAACAAAGGTCATTTTAAAGGTCGTACCTTGTAAAGTGATGGGTACATTCCGCACAAGACCTACGGGATGGACTCTTGATTGATCTGCCATTCTGACAAAAAATTGAACTAGTTCGATTTCGGTCCATCCTAACCTTTTGCACAATACCGTAGTCGCAATGTTAACACCAGAGCCTTCATCAATTAATACCTGCATAATCTTATGATTCTTATACCATACTGTAATCAAGGGAACTGAATGATCAACCGTAGAATCAGGTTCCGATTGAACTGCTGCTGTCGCTGGAATACAAGAAGGCACCGGACTGAACTGTTGTTGGAACTGTTGTCGAATTCCAGGTACTAATGCCAGTAGTTGGCCCAGAGGCAGAGTGATAGATGCCTTAGATAGGATTTCCCAGGTCGGTTGAGATTGATCGACAGGCTCCACTGATGTTGAAGGTGATGCCTCTACTGATGCGAAGATGTCTACGGTTGGTAATGTATCTGCTGTTGATGATGTCCCCGCTGCTGACTCCCGTTGTTGTGTTCCTTCCTTTGTTAACGATGGCTGGGTTACCGGAATAGGCTTTGGGAAGACTGGTGGTTCTGTTGTGGTCCATTGACTAGCCTTGTTGTACATTCTGTGTTGTTCACGTATCCCTGGTTCAAATATTTCTGTTGCCGGTTGCAGTTGTTTACCGGATCGGGTCTGGACTGCAGCAGCCTGTGTTTCCACCGGTGTGATTTGTACCATGTTGGCCATTGGATTTTGACGTTCCTTCTTCCTTTGATCATACTCAGCTGCATCCTTACAAAATCTCCTAATATGTCCAAATTCACCACAAAAATGGCAGCGTGGTGGTGGTAAATTGGGATTTTCTGGTAGTGGTCCATTCTGCCAGCGGTTTGCATTATAGTTGTTATTCCTCTGTCCTCAGTAATTTCGATATCCTTGCTGCTGGTTGTTTCTCATTTGTGGAGGCACATAATGGTTGGCTGGCTGTCCTTGTTCCTGGATAATTGCATTGACAGTCGTTGTTCCTTGTACTCTAGCGTTGTATGCGCAGTTTTCGGTGGTGTGTCCGGCAGTGTTGCAGATAGCGCAGAATGTCTGATTAAGTGCACAATTGGCACTAGTATGTTTTGAATTTTTGCATGTGATGCAGTATACTTGTCTGGTCATATCTTCGGCAACATTTTTGTTTGTTTTTAACCACTCCAGATCTTTTGTAAATTCGCCAACTTTGTTTTCCAGTTGCAGAGTCATTGCAATGACTGCATCGAGGGTCATAGTTCCAACACATCTTATGATCATGATTTGCTTAAGTTGTGGAGTCAAGCCATTGATGAACCACTGAGTGATAACGTCATCTGGTAAGTTAGCATGGGCCGGTGGTAGCTGCCTTAAGTGTGTTCTGAAGAGAGTAGCATACTCCTGTACGATTTGATTTGCCTTTTGTCTGTTGTTCTGTAGATAGTCAAAAATTTCGGCTGGATTCTTTTTTAGCCTGAATCGCTGCAGAAAAGTATCTCGTACTGCTTCGTAGGTGCCAAAGTGATTAATATCATATTTTGTAACCCATCTAGCTGCTTCATTGAATAGTGTGGCTTGAAAGATAATAGCCTTATAGGCCTGATCCGGTGGATGGTTCAGAACTGCGTAGCTTATCTCGAAAGTGCGTACGTGAGCATCCGGATCATCTCCTGGGAATCCACCAAACTTCGTGTACGTCACTCCTCTTGGAGTCGGCCTGGGTGGACATAACTGTTGTTGTTTTTGTTGTCCGTTCATCGTGAGTGTATTATACCTTCCTTCTGTATCTCGGGGCTGAATATCTACACTATCGGAATCTGTATCATCGGATGGCGCACTTTCCGGTGCGATGATCTTGCTTAATATGCTTCGAATCTCTGTTTCGAACTGCTTTCCTTCCTTCTTGATGTCCAGTGTATGGAAACTCGCTTCCAAGCGCGGTGGTTGGGTTGAAGACTCAGCAGAAAATGCTAAACCGTCACCGAAAAACTGTGATTCTCTTACCGAAATATCACCAGAATGAACCGAAATTATGCCCGAATACGGTGTTTTTTTGCCTTCACTGATTTCTTTGACTAGAGTGCTTCTAATCGTAGATAAATCTGATTTTTTTTCCAAGATTGTTAAACTAGTTTCCAATTGCGTCTTGGTATGTTCTGGAATTACTATATCTTCGACAGACTGTGCCGAAATAGTACCGGAATGTACCAGAGGCGTAACACGTTCCACCGGAATATGACCGGAATCAGTTCTAACGTTCTTAACTTTCTTGACAACTGGATCAGACCTAGTTGTACTCTTACCTCCCAAAGTTGGCTTTAGTACATTAAGTACTCCAGACTGATGGTTCTTGGGATACGTTTCACCGGATCGAGTAACCGACATGTATCATCTTTTGTACTAATCGCGTAGTATCACTAACGAAATAGTTTGCAACAATATGGTTCTGTTGCTACTTCCAATCGAACGATAATCTGGATGTTCGATTCTGACAGACTACTGGCAATCTTGATGCCACCTTCCCATAGACGGCGCCAAGTGTTAAATGTAAAAGTGTTAAATGTAAAATGTTTAATATATTAAAATGTATATCTTAAACGTATCTCTTAGATTGTAACGTCTCTGACTAGCCGAAAGTCGTTACCAGACCAACGTGGGTTCTTGGGAGTGGTAGGGGTCTGTTAGATAGAGGCCCTGTACTTATTTCCCAAATCTTCGTCACAACAACAAAAGCACTAATACGCGTCTTAGCTCAGTTACTAGCATTAACTAGACAATACTTGATTTCTATGTTCCTGGGTACCGAACTTCTTCGGACTAACCTGCTATTGGAACAGAGCAGTAGTCCGATCTTCAGACTCAACAGTATGTAGTAAATCAACCAGAGCGAACACTATAACTGACAGATTCATCTGTCACAACACTTTACATCGATCTTTAAATAAAGATTCACATTTACTAGAGGTACTAATTCTTCCTCGTATTCAGAGTCAACAAATAATAACACCAAACACCATGAATCCGATAAAACAAACACGATACATTACAACAACGCTTCAAGTTGCCTATTCAAACTCACACCGTAATATCACTACTCAGAGTGACTCAGAGTACTTAAGCAACCAAAGAACATGCCACAACGCAATACAACGACAGTAATCAGACACACAATCCGTTACTCAACCACTCGTTACGGTGAACTATAGTATATGCAGACGATGTAGAGCATACTCAACACCAACAGTACTCAAGACTTCACAACAGTGTAAACAATACTCTCACAAATATTCAGGCGATCAATTTGGCAATTCCAGAAAAAACGTCTCTCTTGACCATTCTCTTTACATTGCTTTATATAGATTTTACAAAATGCATGTACCAACTTTTCGCGCGTAATTCAAGAAACTGTGTTACATCTGTCCCACTCCGGCGGCCGACTAACATGATGTACTTTGAACCATTCCTGAGGGGATATATCACAATATTGACCATTTCTTAAATTTACTCTAGTTATCCTTCCTTTGCTTTGAAGATATAGGCAATCATTACCCCCATCTTGTACAATTTGCATTTGTCTCATAAATGGTCTTCCTAGGATGATTTCATATGAAGTGGATTGTGGGAATTTGACTATGGCAAGAGTATGCTCTATCTCTATTCCACATATTTCCACAATCACCTTTTCCCATATTCCTAGGGGTTTTTCTATGTGTTTGTCTGCAAGTTGTAATCTCATTTTAGTGGGTATTAACTCATTTTTCCCCATTTCTCCCAGGTTTGTTTAGTCATGATAGCCACTCCTGATCCACTGTCTAATATAGCCTCGACATGATTCTCATTAAATTGTGTCTTCAAAGTTGAGTTTAAAATGAAAACTACATTTTTCTGAACAACCCCAAGGAAGGAGATTAAACACTTCTCCAAATCCTTTTGAAAGAGAAGCTAAAGGAATAAATGATTTTCCATTCAGGAGAAGACATCAATGGCAAAACCAGGGAAGAATGTTGAGGCCCTATCAAGTAGCTAAATGCATGAAGAATCAATATGAAGGGTATTCTGATCCTCATGCCCATGCTGCAGAATTTAGACAATTAATTAGGGTAGAAGAAGTAGAAGATTACAAAGTGCAATTTGAAGCATTTGGTCTAACCCTAACTGGACCTACACTATCTTGGTTTATTCCATTAAGAAAGGAAATGTATTCAGATATTGAATCTTTTCTTGAAGCCTTTATAGGGGAATTCTCCAAAACTGGAATTAAACATAGTACATCTACCTTGATACATAGTTTTAAACAACAAAAAGATGAAAATGTCAGAGAAGCTGCTAGGAGATTCAAGCAATACATTGATAGATGTCCAAGAGAAGAGGTACCTTCAATGGCAAGACAAGTGTCTTTGTTCATAGAAGGATTGAGAAGTGCACAATTAAGAACCTTGGTGTATTATAGGAGATATCCTGATCTAGGAGCATGTGTGAAAGAGGCAATAGACTTAAAGGATAACAGAGGAAAAGATTTATTAGCATTTGACCAACCAAGAACAAATGAAGATAAAATTCCACAAGCAGAAGAGTTAGCACAAGCTATTGCTAAAGCCCTAGAAGTTAACACCAAGACAAATATGATAAACACCAGGATAGCAACCAATAAGAAATGCTATAATTGTGGAGAAAATCATTTGGTTCAACAATGTCCTTATCACAAACCACAACATTTGCAAGATAGAAAAACACTCAAATACTGTACCTTAGAAAGAAAATGGACAAACCATACCAGAGAAGAATGCTTCTACAATAAAGAACCCATTAAAGAAAGAGAATATGTGAACCAACACAACTTACAAAGAGAATCTAGATTTGTTGAGCAACCAAGACCTGTACTTGGACAACAACCACCATTACCAACAAATGTAGTACCAGTAAAATACACACCAATAGAAGAAGAAAGCTCAAGACTCAGATCATCTTACAGAGAGGATTATCATTGGAATGAAGGATATCAGGAAGATTGGGAAGGATATGAATAGAGAGAATCAGAACTGCAAGCCTTGGACTTAGGAAATGGGAGAATTGAAATAGACACAACCACATTCATGTACATAACCAATAATTATATGTCCAATCGGAAATCCCAATTCAAAGGAAGTCAAAATATAACTTGTTATAGATGCGGGGGAGAACATTTCAATAGAGACTGCCCACAACCTCCTACACTAAGAATAGAAGGAGCCTATTGCAAGGATTGTGGTAGGGAACACTTAATAAAGGATTGTCCAAGAAACCCTCAAAAACAACAGAACACATCTAGTAACATACCATTAAAAATAGTTAACATAATGGAGCAAGAAGAATTGAGTGACCATGATCAAGCAACTGTAAATGCTATAACAAGAGCACAAGCTAAACAACAAGAAACAACAAAGGAGACACACACACACAGGAACATAAGAAAATTCCATTTCCAAAAGAAAAGAAAAGCAGACAAAAAGGAAGATGGGAAAGAAAGATTAGAATGGGTAAAAGTTTCGAAGAAGAAACTATGGAACATTCAAACAATAGCCAACCACAAAATACACAGACTCAGGAAGAGGAAAAAAATTCACAAAGTTTGGAGACTCTGATAAAAGCATACAAAGGAAGAATTCAAGATGGACCAAAGTCTGCAGATCATGTAATGGCATATCCTATGCTAGATTTAGAGGATGAAAGAATGCAAAGATGTAAACAAATCATACAAGAAGCACAAATTCAGATTGGGGAAATAGACAATCATCAAGCAACAATGGAAGGGGCAAATGCAACAGAAACCAGGAAACATCTTGATCAGGAAGACAATTCACAAATAACCTTCCAAATCAATCTAGACAAACACTGTACAATTTTATACCACACCACAATGGAGGAGATAGTAAAACATAATCCTCACTTACAACACAATATGAAAATTTGGGAAACAAATTCAAAGAACCTAGATCCACAGCAACAAGAATTAGAAGATTTGTTGTACATACCTATTGATAAAATAGGAGGATAAAATAGTGTTTTTTCACGATTCTGTAAAGAGAATCGTGTTTTTCACGATTTTGTGAAGAGAATCGTGTTTTCACGATTCTGTGAAGGAAATCGTGTTTTTTCACGATTCTGTGAAGAGAATCGTGTTTTTCAACGATTCTATGATGAGAATCGTGTTTCTCACGATTCTGTGATGAGAATCGTGTTTTTCACGATTCTGTGAAGGAAATCGTGTTTTTCAAGATTCTGTGAAGGAAATCGTGTTTTTCACGATTCTATGAAGAGAATTGTGTTTTTCAACGATTCTATGACGAGAATCGTGTTTCTCACGATTATGTGATGAGAATCGTGTTTTTCAATAATTCTATGATGAGAATCGTGTTTCTCACGATTCTGTGATGAGAATCGTGTTTTTCATGATTCTATGAAGAAAATCGTGTTTTTCACGATTCTGTGAAGAGAATCGTGTTTTTCACGATTCTGTGAAGGAAATCGTGTTTTTCATGATTTTGTGAAGGAAATCGTGTCTTTCACCATTCTATGAAGGGAATCATGTTTTTCACGATTCTGTGAAGAGAATCGTGTTTTTCACGATTCTATGTTCCCTCACAATCGTGATTGCTCACAATCGTTGAAAACATGATTTCCAAATGAAAATCCTATTTAGGGAATCGCAATTTTGTGTTTGATTATGGAATCACGATTTTGTGTTTGATTACAAAATCACAATTCTGTGCAACTTTTTGTAAATTTTTGGTTTTCCTTTTTCTGATTTCTTCTTACTCTAATGGAAGCTAAGCGCCTTAGCAAAAATAAAAAATGCAATAAAGAACTTTTGACAAAATACCATATGCATCCATTCATAACATGTATGGTTGCCCAAGCGGGGATATTTCCATACAAGTATAAATATCCATAGGTACTATCAATATCCAAAAGGACTAACCATGAAGCATGCAATTAGAGAATCAATGGAAGATCTTAGCTCCTTCAAAGGTGTCGTTCAGTTTCTCTAGGTTGTACTATGAGAGAACTTCAGACAGTTGGTAGGCACTGCTATATGATCTAGTTAACTCTATGGAGATTTCAAGAGGATACTGAAGATTACTATCAACACGTATGGAAGCTTGTGATTCTGATTGCTAAACTTGCAGACGAAGTGTCTCATACATATACAAAACTGAGTTGCTTATGTTTTCTAGGTCGGATATGCAAATCGTGCATACTTCTACACTTGTTTTTGTGTATGCACAAATGACACATTAATTTATTTAATGTTATGTGATGCAATTTTTCATATGCCCTCGACTACATTACTTCTTGTAGAACATTTCAAGACAACTATCTTCTGAAGCTCGTTATAAGGATGTGTTACAAGATCCTTACATAAACATGAAAGACGATTCATCTGCACATCCTTCCTACATGAAGGATCACATGTTATTATGTATCATGAGCCCAATTTATAAGATTGCTCTCGTGTATCTTTGAATACATCATATTTCATCCTTATGTTTCGAGTAAGATGGTACCAAGCCTCTACTTATGTGCAACTCTTAAAGTTAATCTTTACCTTACACTCCAACACACATTTTCCCATATTCAGTTCCACTCACTCACAGAAGCTTGTTATATCAGTTCTTGATCATAGGTAACAAGTCACGTCCATATCATCCTCAAGAAAATAAATAAGACAAGAGTTCAAATAATGTTTGTTGTACTATGATAAGACACTTAGTGAATAATGGAAGATCTAATGGGACAAACAACTCCATCATGATGTTTGGGCATCCAAAGCTGTACAACGAATATATGTAGCCAAAAGGCATTAAAAGGATTACAATGAATATCACACGAGACACAAGGATCTCAAGGAAGTTGATTTGTTATTGGTTTACACACTAAAAAAATATTCAAAGAAATTTCAAAAGAAATGAACCATTATTCATTAATTGCATATCCGCTATCACAATATTAAGTTTACTAGCTCTTTATATGGATGTATTTCCAAATTATATTAGTTGTGAAGTTAAATTTTGTCAAGAATCTCTCACAAAAGACATGCTAGGGTGGCTATGAAGTAGAAAAAGAATAAAAGAGGAACTTAAAGAATTAGAAAAGAAGCACAATTACAAGCTTTAGAGTGGATAATAGGAAATTATGGCAAATAATAGTAGACGAGAGTCCAAAACCAAATTTCTATCTAGAGTTAGTATCAAGGGCCACCTATTAAAGGATGAAAATAGACATACTAAATAGAAGACGTTATCTCACCATAGAGAAAGGATGGAAAGATCCCAAACTTATTTCTATCATCATAGATATAAGGCATTGCCCTCAATATAATCAAGCGGTTCATAGCCAGAGAGCTCAAAGGAAATATAGAACCTAAATAGTCTGATACCTCTCCTTTCCTACTAGAGGTCAAATGGTTTCTCTAAGTCCTGAGACAAACAAACTCGTGGGCTTTGATAAACTATGGAATAGAGTTGAGTAATTTAAGGAGTACCTCCCTATATTTATCTCCATAGTCCTGAACTATTTGGCTTTTGTGAATAATGAAAAACCAAGTATGTAGTGTGTAGCTCAGTGATGAGTAGCACCTCCTTTAATGTCAATCCGGGAAGACGTGAGAATGGTATGAAGACCTCGAGCGAGTGGAGGCACAAGTGCGTGAGTGAGAAGCACACTAACATGCACACACATACACACACACGCGCACACAGCAAGACAAAGAGTGAGAAGCAATGGGGTTCTTAGATTACTTTCAAAAAGCTCATAAAAGTTCAAAACTATTACACGCTAACCTCAAAAAATGAGCTCTATAGCTCTATTTATAGTTTTTGACTAGGTTTTGGCCTTGTCCAGACCTAGTGTCCGGCCTAGTTAAAAATTAGGTTCTCTACCTTATTTGGAGGTTCAAACGAAGTCTAAAAAATGCAAAAATTGACAGGTAGATACTTCTAAAGCTCCTCAAGCTCAAGGACTCCTTGGCTTGCACAAAATGGAGCTATAAAAATGTGAAATGGTATTTACAATGGTTTTTAGTGATGAAAATCACTGTTTTTGTAGGGGATTCTTCTGAAGATTTGACATACACTTCTTGGAGCTCCCTACTTGCTCCTTCTCCTTGTGTGTCCACCTCTTTTATATGTGTTAGTGTCCTGGAAAAATGTTGGCCTACTTGCCAGATCATCGTTGACTGCTCTGTCTGCTTATACTTTCTCTTCTCTCTGACTCCCTTCTTAAGCTTCCTTGCCTAGTGAGTCCTTCAGTTCCAACACCCCCCCCTCTCTCTCGTCTGTCGTCCCTGACAGACCCTTGTTGGGTGGGTCGTTGGATGTAGTACTCAACAACGTCTTGTGCTAAATGATGTTCTGCAATCCGCAACCCTTTGGCCAAGTCCGTGAGTAGAGTGTCCCAATCTACTGGCCCGGGAACCTCTAGATGTGGTATACATAACTTTTCTTAATGGAGAGCTTGTTCCACTGCAAATAACTGCAATAAATGTGATGGTCGGGGAATGAATATCTCTGAGTGATATTCCCAGAATCCCGTGACAAACATTTCTTCAAACGTCTGTTTGAAGCAGGCTGGTAGATACTTGATATGCGCGTGCCATGCATATACAACATTAATAGATGGGGTTGCGCTCATGTTGTAGACGAGGTCCTGATTTCCTTCATTAAATCCAAGGGCTGACAGATGAGGTTCCTTGACATTTTTGAAAGTCCTGAATGTGACCAACATGAGCTCAAAAATTTTCAAGAACATTTGGGCCATGACGTCTGGCACATTTTTAAACCTGACCCCCCAATGCCGAATCGTCGAGATCATGTATCCTATGGTAGGTTGGCCTTTGGGTGGTGCTAAGTAAACATAATTGAGCCATTTCTCACATCCTTTGTTTGTCAGCACCGTTTTTGTGTATTCTGGCCATGATCTTCTTCGAAACATAGGGCAGTAGCATGGGTTGTATTTGATGTACAAGGGCATGTTATTCCATGTTCTGACCATTTCTGGGTAGGTTTCCAGTAGATGAATCCTCCACATCGGTTGATGAATATTGCCCTGCTTGGCACTCGCTGGGATGTCTTCCGGTGCGAATTGTGTGGCGGAGGTTGGTTCCTTTGAGGTATGTTGCTTTATTTCGGCATTGTAGTCCGCCATTAAGACACAGAAGGGAACATACAAATCGTCGGATGTGCCGATCCACCTATGATGAGAGAGGTTCCTAAAATAGTTCGATTTTATGACTACCTCTTCCAAGCGTGACATAGATGCTATCTGGACTGCCACCCTATCATCATGGGTTGTGGCCACTTTTTCCAACTTCTGCATCCATTCAAGAGCCTCTATTTCAATGGTGTCCATGCCCTCGTCTGTTTGCTTGCCCCCTAGTGCAGGCATGGGAAGAAACGGGTCTTCGAAAGTTTCCTCTATCTTGATTGGCACTAGATCTTCAGGCTCGGGCTCGACAAGGGGAGAGGGCTGATGTTTGTATTGCATGACTTTGCTGCGTAATTCTTTGAGTTCTGCCCTGAGTTTTGTGACTTCTTCGGATGTCTCCTCTGTGGCTGTGGCTTTGCTTGGTGACTCCTGCTGAGTTGCCAGTTGCTTAAGTAGATCATCCCTTTCTCGTTCTAATGCTGCATGGGCCTCCAGGAGGTCAGCATGGGTTTCTAACACAGTTTTCATATTCTCTAAGGGAATGGCCTTGAATTTTTCTGGGTCGATTTCCTGCGGGGAACCCTCCATGGCTGCTTCCAAGTTCTCTTCATTCTATTTTTGCAGCCGTTTATTCTCTTCGAGAGCTGTAGACATGTGTTTTCGTAGGAGGGCCAGGTTGCGTCTGAGTTTGAGATTCTCCGTGATCTAGGAGTGTAGCAATTCATCCATATGTTGTCTTTCCTCTGCATCTGACTGGGGTGGATTGGCTACTAACTATTCATGTTGTTCCTATAAAGTGGCATGTTGTTGTTGTAGTAGCCGCTTTTCCCTTTCGAGATCAATGAATCGGAGTTGAAGTTCCTCATGGCTTCGAAAGAGTCGTGTGTGTTGATTATCAAGGTGTTGGTAGTGCTGTTGCAGTTGCGACATACACTGATACATATTATTAAATACATTATTGATAGGGGTGGATGCGGGTAGGGTGTTGAATGTAGAGGGGAAGGGAAAGGGGAAGGGAAGTGGAAGTGTGGATACGGTGCTGGAAAATGGTGATGTGGGAGGTGGGGGGATGGGAGATGTTGGGGGTATGGAGGGAGGGAGGGGTGCTGAGGTGGGTGAGATGTCCATAAAATCAACGGTGGATGCGGTAGTGGGAGTGATTGTGAATATTGGAATTGTGGGTGCGGTGATAGTGGTGAAAGTGTACAGTGGTGTGTGCAATTGTGAATACGAACTGCCGGGGAGTGTGATCGGGGGGTTGAGATTTTCTGTGTCAGCGGTTAGAACTACTGTTTCAGTGGCAGTGTAGACAAAGGAAGTGGAGGTAGGGTGTGCGGGTTGTGTGACGGTCGGTGCTTCGGTATGGGCAGTGGACTCGGAGGCGTTGACAGTAGTGGTTACACTGGTAGTGGGAGGTGAATGTGGTAGAGTTGGAGGTAGGGGTGGCAAAGGGGGTGACGGAGGTGCACTTGATACATGGGTTTCCTCCGTATCATGGACAGTGTGTGCGGTGCCCGTGGTTGTAGATGTGCCTTGTGGTTCTGATACTAATACATTCATCTGCTTTCCTGCTCGAGGGGGACGTCTGCCGTATCTTCGCTCCGTTCTTCGTGCTTGTGCAAGGGCGGTATCCACCGTCTCAGGTACTCCTAAAGCCTCAGATATCATGTCAAGAGTGGCGCGGTATTGCTCGTCTACGCCTTCCTCCTCAAGGATTTGATTCATGAGGGCCTTGCCTGCTGCTAAAGACAGTCTATGTTGCTCTTGAACTCTGTTCATGGTGTCATAGAGCTTTTTCAATGCTTTCGTATAAGCTGGGGCCCCTTCAAGTACCTGTAGAGCTTCCTGATCATATTCCTGCTCTTCCTCATTTGATTGCTCCTCGTGTTCCTCCTCTTGTTCTCCTTCTTCTTCACCCTCTACATCGACGACATCTGGTTGTCTGGGATGGGGTTGGTCTGTAGCCGTTTGTTGCCCACTAGCTTGTTCTGCCTCAACTTCTGCATTAACAGCATCGATGATTCTGGCTACCTCCTCATCAGTTAGGTCTTCTAAAGTGAATCCGTGAGGAAACTCTAGGTTGGTTGGTACGGGTGGGAACACCAGATTAGGTCCGTCAGTGATGTGCCTTGGTAATCTGATAGTGAAGGGTTGCACCCGCCTTGGAAGTCGTGGAGTGGTCTCCGGAGTCAATGTCGCGCCGTGGGCTTGTGCGCAGGGCATCTGAACGGTGCCTCTCATTTTCTTGGATGGTGGTCCTGCGGAGGATAATCGGTGCTGAAACTCTTGTACCCTGGTCCAAATGAGTGCCCTTTGCACTGGTACATCATACGTGAGACATCTATACACAATCCTGGTCAGAGCACAGCATCCGTAGAGTACAGACTTTTTTTTGTATACCACCTTTGATGAGCCAAGTGGATTTGGTCGATAATCCAGTGAGGCATGTTGATTGTCAAATCAAAAGCATCAGCCAAGTATAAATTAAACCATATCTTTTTAGGTGGCATTGTGAACCTCTCTTGGGCGGGAAATGCAAAGTGCTGCATGACCATTCGCAAATGAATAGCGATTGTAGGCGTCATTGCCACCATGTCTTTTAACTTTGTCAGATTCCTGTTCTTCATATTGTCGGGGACCATAGTCTCTTTCTCCGTAGGAATGTGCATACCTTTCATGTCCAGAGCTTCCCTTACCAAGTTGATAGTTAATCTGAAACGCTTGAGCTCATTGCCCCTTGTGAGAGATGGGAGGACAAAGGAGCTGTATCCCTTTTTGTCTTTGCTCGGAGTGAGGGTGCTAATCAAATAAGAGCACCTTAGAAAATCGGGCTTTGGCAATTGGAATTTGAAGTACTCGTAGAGTCCTACCTTCTTCCATATAGGTTTCAATCCTTCATTATTCTGCAGTCTCTCAAATTCCCTGATGAAAAAGTGATACCTGCCCCAGCGCCCATTGAATTCTATCTCGGCCTCCCACATATAAGTGCCTTCACCTAGGGGTCCTGCCACATCACTGAACCAATGAGAGTTTTTGCTGACTGGCATTGTGTGCCCCTGTGGAGGGTTCTGAACCGGTATGGCGTGTAATGCCCTCAATGCCACAGGGCGTTCCTTCAATTCCTCCTCAACTGGGAGACTTTCAATGTCCACGACTTGGGGGCTGGTGCCTGCCTGAGAGCTAGTTCCTGCCGTATCTGCCATGTTACTTCTTGCCTCTTGATTTTGTGAGAATATAGAAACATGTGTTAACATTGTAAAGGACAAGATAGAACCGTTTTGTCCCCATTACAACATTAACATGAGGTTCGGGAGAGATTAGGGGGTTAGTAAGTGCTCGGTGCTTGTGTGTGTAGTTAGGTATTGGGTAGGCCTAAGAACTAAACGGAATGATGTAGTGTGAGAGAGACATAGTTAGTAGGTGGACAAGGATTTAAAACTGGGGTCCGAGGGTTTATGACAAGTTTTAGGTTGCCAAATGCAGTGGATGGGTTTTGATATTGATTTTGTGGAGACTCTGGATAGTGTGATAGGGGTATCTACTTGAAAATGGGGCTTTTTAGGGACCCATTTACAAATGATTCTACTTGTGCTCATGGAAGGATATGTGTCCGTGCGTGATGTGTAAGATTGGGCTTCAGATGTTCGAGTGAGTGAAACATGTTGTACTGGTTGTGGCCTTGGTGTAGCTATTTGAGCCCGCAAGCAAGCCTTAGGCACCCAGATTTGTCGTGATTGTGAGCTGGCCTTCATCGACTTCTTGGGTACCCAAATAGACGTCTCTTTCGCAGAAGAATTAATGAAGGGCTTCTTATTAGTGTCGTTTTGTTGACTACTAACAAGAGGTTTTGGCCGTGGGGTTGGTCTGGTCGGAGCAGAGTGTTCGCCTCTTCGCCTCCATACTTGTTTCAACGGCTGGAACAATCTGCTTTGCTCCTTTTTTTGGCTTCCAGTATAGGTAGTGTTCTGCTTCTTCTGTATTTGATCTGCCTTTGGTTGCTGCGACCTTCTGGCCTTTGGAAAAGAAAGGAGTTCCGTCCTCTCCCTGACTTCGTTGTTGAGACAAGCCTCTTTCTGCATCATACCGTTTTTGACAAGAATAGCATTGTCAACTTCATGTGCGCCCCTGGAAGGACCAGGAGTTTGTGCTTTGCCTAGTTCCTTGAGTGTCTCATTTTCCAATTCAACTGTAATTCGGCTATGATCTACCCATACCTGGAGAAGTCCACTTCTTAGGTTTAGGTTGACTGCATGATCATAGATCCAGTCCTGACCCAAGACAAGAGGCTCAGTGAGGTCTTCATCTTGACACACTAATACTTTGATTGTCATCACTTCGTCTTGAATGGAGATGGGAAGATCCACCTCGCCCATGCAAGGGGTTTCCACACCTCCCAATCCTATGAGTTATGCTTCTATAGGATTGATAGTTAATTTCAACTCTTGACAGTAAGACAATTTAACAGCACTAGTGGCTGCACCTGAGTCAATCAAGGCTCTTACAGTCCTTGCAACCTTTCCTTGTCCTATATCTAAGGTTATAAAAGGACATCGATCAATTATCCTACGAGAGCTGATACCTGAAACTTCACACATAGCCACGTGATATCCTTGATCTGCATATGCATCTGGCCTAGGTTGCTCTCCGCCTTGTCTTCTTAGTTTCATTCTCCGTATGCGCTCTAAAGCTTCTGCTTGGGCTTCTTCTCGAATTCGCTTTTCTTCTTCTTTGCGTTTCTTAGCAGTATTGAGTCGACTTAGCATTTCCTCTGTGAGAGGTTCCTGATACAACTTGACTCTGCATCCGCTAATGTAGCTCGGGAGAACATCACCCTCTAAAATGGCTAGTTGTACTGCTCCACTTGTGGAGATCCTATTAATGATCATGGGTCCGTAGCCTCTTTTCTCTAGTTTTCTCGCGTGTTGTTTCAAAGTGTAGACTAGTACTAGGTCGCCTACCTTCAAACCTTTATCCTTGACGTGGGCATCAAAGTATGCCTTCTGTCGTTTCTTAGCTGCATATATCCCTGCAGCCGCCCTCAGTCTTGTTTCTCCTAATCGTTCAAGGTCAAACAGTCTAGAGGAGAGTTCATGACCCGTCCATTCATGCTCTTGTGCTACTTTCAGTGTTGGTATTAAGAAGTCCAACGGTAGCACTGCATTTTGGCCAAATACCATCTAAAAGGGGGTGGCTTGGAGTACCGTTTTGTAGGCGACTCGGTATGCCCAAACAGCATGGTGTAGCTGTTTGTCCCAATCAGAGCGTTTATTATTCACTAGTTTGGTCAACACATTGCACATAATTTTGTTTGTGCTTTCGGCTTGCCCATTAGCTTGTGGGCGGTAGGGGGCAGACTTCTTATGAACTACCAAGAATTCTTGGAGCAGATTTTCAATCACTTCATTCAAGAAGTGAGTGCCCCTATCACTTACTAGCTCTATAGGTAGCCCGTGTCTTGTGAATACATTCTCAAACAAGAATTTAGCAGTTGTCTGAGCATCATTCTTTGTTGTGGCTTTTACCTCTACCCACTTGGTTAGATAGTCCGTGGCAACAATGATATATTCAGCATGGGAACCCTTAGCTGGGGGAGTAATAGGACCTACAAAGTCTATTCCCCACTTAGAGAATGCACGTCCACCCATCATAGGTTTCAGTGGCATCTCATCTTTGCGTATAGGATACTGAGTTCTCTAACACACATCACACCGTTTCACATAGGTATGTGCATCCATGTGAAGGGTTGGCCACCAGAAGCCCGCAGATAGTATTGCCTTGATCACCCGATCTGGTCCAAAGTGTCCTCCTGCTACACCTTGGTGAGAAGTTTCCAAAATCTTTAGATATTCACTCTCATGAACACAAAGTCGCAGGTAACCATCTTTACCACGCTTGTATAGATTATCACCAATGAGTGAGTAATCCAGGGCTTCTTGTTCTAAACTCCTTTTCCTAGCCAGAGTCATGTCTGGGGGGAATGTTTTCGTCCTCAGGAAGGATACTAGTGGTTCACTCCAATCTGGCACTATGGACACTTGATAAAGAGTGGCATGTTCCACAGGTGGTTTAGTGCAACAGATTGGGCATTCCTTGCACAACTTCTGGACATCGGCTTCCATAGTTGGCCAATGCACTCCGAGTCTCCTTAGACTCTGTAGGGTTCGTTGCTTAGAGTAGTGTTGCTCTAATGCACCTACGTGTGCTAATTGCAACCATTTAGCGTACTCGTCCTCTTCTAAACAACACGCCAAGATCCCTTGATTCGTGTGCTTGTCCATACTTCCTGCCATGATGTGATACTTTTGGGCTTTTACTACCTCTCTATCTTGAGTGTTTATGACTGGGTGATTGGGTCCGTATGTCAACACTGGCACTAATGGCTTAGCCCACTGCGGCACCACCTCCAAATTAAACAAGTAAGCATCCGGAAGGTCATCTGACACTCCTTGTGGGGCTTCTCCAGAAGTGAGCCTAGAAAGATGGTTAGCTCTCAAGTGAGTCTTCCCTTTCCTTACCACAACCTCGAAATCATATTCCATTAGTAAGAGAAACCATCTTACTAATCTTCCTGTATTGCATGGCTTGTTTACCAAGTACAACAATGCCTGATGATCAGTAAAAAATTTAAACTTATTTGCAAGCAGATAATGTCTAAACTTTTTAACCGCATATACCATGCCTAGTCCTTCTCTCTCAGTAGTGGTATAATTTCGTTCGGCTGCATTCAATTGTTTACTAGCATAGGCAATTGGAAGATCCATATTACCTTCACCCGTAGGTTGTGCGAGTACACACCCAATAGCATAATTGGATGCATCCACGTGAACATGGAATGGCTTGTTCCAATCCGGGGTGGTCAAGATTGGTGTTGAACACAATCGTTATTTGAGCTCATTGAAGGAGTTCTCACATTCATCAGTCCACTCAAAGTTAGTCAAAAGTCCATACATGGGCTTTGCAATGACAGCGTACATATGGATGAACCGGCGGTAGTAACGTTCTTTGGCCTAGGTAACTCGGCTATGGCTCTTACTTTCTCTTCATCGGTGGATATTCCATTTTTTGACACTATGTGTCCTAGAATCTTGCCTTGCCTGACCATGAAAACACACTTCTCTGGGTTCAAGCAGACTTGATACTCCCTACATTTGTCAAAGATTTGTCTGAGTTCAAGAATATGGGTTTGTCTAATGTTGGAATGAGCACAAAGATCATCAACATAGACTTCTAAGTTCTTCCTCAGGAACTCTTTAAATACATGGCACATCAGCCTCTGGAAGGTGGCTGGTGCATTGGTAAGCCCAAATGGCATTACTCTAAAGGCAAATATGCCCCATTCAGTGGCAAATGCCGTCTTATGTTGATCTTCTAGAGCTATGGCTACTTGATTGTAGCCCAAAAATCCATCGAGGAAGCTGTACACTTCCTTGCCTGCTACTCTTTCTAAGAGATGCTCTGTGATAAGAAGCGGATAGGTATCTCGAATGGTGGCTGCATTGACCTTCTTCAGGTTAATGCATACACGCAGCTTTCCATTTTTCTTGGGTACCACTACAATGGGGGATACCCACTCAGTGTGCTCAATTTCATAGATAAATCCAGCTTCAACCAGTCTATCTATCTCCTCTTTGATCTTGGCAGCGTAATTATCGTTATATGTATATGGCTTCCGCTTAGAGGGTTTGGCATCTGAGGTCATGGGGATGGTGTGTGAGCATATGTCTGGGTCAACACCCTTCAAATCCTTGTAACTCCAAGCGAATACATCTTTGTATTCTCTTAGCAAGGCTATTAACGCATGCTCTTCTTCCTCTGTTAGGTCATGGCCTATGTACGTGCATCTCTCCTCTCCTTCTTCTAGGGCCACTACTATTTTCTTGGTGGGTTCTTTGTTATCATAGGCCTCTCCTGATTGTGCCTCTCGTTTAGGCATTCTAATCATGACTCTCCTATCGTCTATCTCATACTTCTTAAAATTTTCCGGGACCTCAAACAAAGATTCTTCCTCTTCTAGTGTGACTTCTCTCTTCTTTCTTTTCTTTCCTTCTTCATTAGGGGTTACATGTGTGGCTAGCCTTACATCCTTTGTAAGCTCTCCGTGCTTCTGGGGTTGAAATTCTACTTCATAGAAGTATTCTTCATCTGATGCAAAAGGTGGGTCCATAATGATTGACTCTAGATCGGAGTCACTCACATCCTCAAATGCATCAGGGCTAGGTTCACACTCTTCTAACACTGCCTCTCCCATGACTGGCTCTATGGAGAAAAGTGAAATGTCATAGCCATCCTCATCACAGTGGGGTGTCCATTGTTCTTCATTGATAGCTACATCCATTGTTGCTAAGATTTCTGCCCAGCCATGGGGTTCAAATTCTTCATCAGGAAAGACTACAGGTGCATAGGCTGGGTCTTGAATTGATCTATGTGTTTCTTTTGCACCCCTCTCTCTGGCTTTTTCTCTCTTCTCTTCTTCTACTGCCACTTTGCACATCCATAAGTGGGTGTCTTCATGCATCCATGAGCATCCTGATCCTATGGAATGCACCGATTCCGTATCATCTTTAGCTCTATGGATGGGATTCCATTGGATAGGAGGGACATCCCTATGAGAGTAATCTTTCATATTCACTTTGGTCGTAACACCTAAGTGTTGCAGGTACAAAGAATTGGTTCCCCAATCTTGTACCACTTGCAACTGTCGCATAAAGGGTCTCCCCAAAATCATCTCATAGGCATGATTCTTGCTGAAATCACAGATGGCAAATGTGTGCTTAAACTCAACACCACATGTGGTGAGAGTTATTCCTTCTAGCAAGCCTAAGGGTCTTTCTATGTGACCATCGGCCATCTGCAATTTCATCCTCGTAGGCTTGAGTGCTGGCTTGCCCCAACGCTTCCATAGGGAAGTGGTAGCAATTGCAACACCTGCGCCTGAGTCTAGAATGGCCTTGGTGGTGTATCCCTGGTGGGTGATAGGAAGATATGTGTTTCCCTCATCACCCTCACTCATGTCTCCTATCTTGTCCAATGGTATCTCTGGCACTGTTCTCTGGGATCCTACCTGGGAACGAGGTTTTGCTATCTCTGGTACTTGTTTGGCTACATGTTTCCATAGCTCTGGCCTTACTTTGAGTAGCTCTTCTAAGGTGAGGTTGCACTGAACTTTAGTGTTTTTCACTACCTCCGTATTCCTAGGTATGACTGAGTCTTCGTTTCTTACCATGACTGTGGGTGCTCTCATACAAGTAGACTTTGCTTCCCATGGGCCTGTGAAGTGGGGTAATTCTTGTAAAGAGTTAGAATCAAAGTCTAATCTTTCCTGAGATTGGGTGCTCTCCTGCTCCTCATAAATGGATGGGATGTCTTGTGGAAATTGGTCATGTGCATCATCCACAAGTTCAATGGGAGGAGGGACTTCACTTTCTTTAGCCCATTTGTCTTCTTGAATCTCTCATAAGAATTTTGGTGTGAACCGATTCATAGAAGATGATGTGTCTGGCTCCATAGAGTTAGGCACATAGGCTTCCTGGGTAGGAAAACCTGCACTTTCACTTGCCTTGTCCTTGTGTTGAGAGGCGGGTTCCTTTTCTGATTGTGTAATGAGCTTCTCTATTCTTTCTAACAGTCCATCAAAGTGCAACTGTGTCTTTGCCGAACTAGAGATGTTAAATAGGCGACTGGCTTCAAACATGGTCTGAGCCAATTCCACCATCTTAGCAAAAATTTTGGTTCGTTCTAGCTCTAGTTCTACTCTAGGGTAACATTTTTCATGATCAGTTACGTTTGGCCCTTCTTGAATTCTGGCCTGATATGCTTTAAGCATCATATTAAGGTCCTCGGGAATGGGATCTGCTAGGACTGATCCTACTCTTGGGAGTGGTGGGATTAGGTGAGGCGGGTTGGATGGAGTTGGGAATGGTGGAGGTGGGGTAGTGTGACAGGGAGTTTGAGATGTGAGTTCAATTATCCTGGACTTTGTTTCTCTGAGGCTTTCCTCGAGTTCACTCATCTTTTTTGCCCATTGCCTTTTTGTTCTTTCACGACTATCTCTCCAAGCTCTGGTCCTCTTCTTGGTTATGCTCTCAGTTTCACTAGCCTCTAGGCCCTTTTCCTGGCCTACCTCTTGGTTTTGCTGTAAGGCTTGGGCTCTAGTGACCACTTGTATCGGTGCAGTGGAAGTGACACTTCCTGTGGAATCTACCACTAACCCAACAACATTAATGGGAGTGATTTTTGGCATATTATTGGGATTTTTTGGGCAGTCTCGTAAGAGATGCTCCTTTCCACACTCCTGGCAATAGCTCTGAATCGTCACTGACTGGGGTTGTGTAGGTGGAGGCAAGGGACAATCACGAATGAGATGATCTCCCTGACATTTGTAGCATGGTCCTCTAGGGAATGGGGGTCTTACTTGCCTAGGTTGAGGTCTAGGGTTGGGGTTTGCATACATGACGTTTGTGTAATCTGACTCCCAACTAGGTTCATTTGGCTCTTCACTATAGTAGGACTCACCATGTTCGGGGGACTGCATGTAGTAAGCCTGGGGACTATCAATATGTGTAGAATCAAAGCTATGGTCACTCGGGTCACTTTCTGAATTTAATGGAGTTACTAGGACTATAGCTCTATTCAAATTTTCTTTTGCAGCTGCGTACTTTACCGGAATCACATTAGTAGGAGCAGGTGGTTGTTGTGCTAACACTGGCTGGGGTCTCAGTTGGGCCTGATGTTGCGGTTGGTAATTTTGCTGAGGCCTAGTATACTGTTGTGGTGGGTACTGACTCTAGTATCTGCCTTGTTGAGGGTATGGCTGAGGGTACGTCTGCCTAACAGCTTGCTTATTGTAGGGACAATCTTGCGCGGTGTGATTGGTGTACCTCCGTTCTATGGTGCATTATTGGCTACTAGGATTTACTTGGGGTTGAGTCATAATGGGGCATACATTCGCCATATGGTCACCCCCACAAGTATAGCATCTTTTCACAGGGACAAACCCTGGGATCTGTTTGCTAGTGACACCTAATTTCTGAGCTACTTTCTCTGCAAGTTCCTCAATTGATGTGGATTGCGTGGAAGAGAGGCTAGAGGCACTATCTGAATCTTTGTATATTTTGGATAGCTCTAACTCCTCCCCTAGGTTATCCTCAATGTCAATGCACATGCGCACACACTCTTCTATGGTCCAAGGGTCCTTCAAGTACACATAGGATCTCAACTTTGTACTTAGCAATCCATCCAAGAATAAAGCCACTTGCTTAGCTGGTGTGGGGAGCTCCGAAACAGGGCATCTTTCAAGATATTTCCTAAATCTTCTTCTTGCAAGTCTCACGGTTTCTTGAGGGGTTTGCTTGAAGCTGTGAATTAGCGAGGAAGTGTTATGTCTTATGCCACTTTTAGAGAATTCGATAATGAATGCCTCTAGAAGTTGGTCTATGCTCCTGAACTGTCTCTCATTCAATGGTTGAAACCACGTAAGGGCTGTGTTCCTAAGGGTTAGACCAAAGGCATTGTACTGTGTGAACAGATCCTCCACTTGTTCAGCTCTCAAGACTTGCCTAAACTCAGCCACATGATCGTATGGATCTCCATTGCCATCGAAGTAGTTCTTCATGGACTTAACTAGCTGGGTCCTCGTGTGCTCTCTTGGTCTTGGCAAAGGGAAATCATCAGTATTTCTTTGATTTCCTGGGGCTCTAAGTATCTCAAGTTCCACCCTATTTGTCTCCATTCTCGTTCTTTCTCTGCCCCCTAGGTTGGCAAAGCTTACTTCTGGCCTATCTCTACTTCTGTCTCTTTGAGTTCCATGAGCTTGGGATGTTCCAGCTCCAGGGTGACCATAGGACACGTTCGATCTTGGTTGGGGAAAAACGAATTCACCCTTCCAAGTGTAAGCATGTCGATCATGTTCTGTAACCACAAAGATCCTCTCTGAAGCGTGATCCAGGTAGGTCACTCTACCTGGGCTATCTGGATCTTTAAACTCATAGATCATGGTTGTTCCTATATCAATTGGCCGATCAGATTTATACCTCCAAAAGGCTTCATCAGTCTCTTGGTTCAGAAGCAGATCTATACTCTTGTTATCTTGAGGAATCCACTCTGGTGTAATAATCCTAGTGAGAACAGATTTGCCTCGGGGGGTTCTAGGTTCTACACCCATGTTTCCTTGCTCCAAGTCACCTAAATCCGCTTCTGAGATCACATTCCCAAATTCATCTGTCCTATCTGGGTGACTGGTGACTACATATATTATCCCTTCCTTGTCTAGGTATGCTCCGTTTTCAAACTTGACAGCTGGGCGCTCTAGTCCAATGGATTGGTCAGGATTCTTAATGTGTACCACAGATCTTCCTAGGCCGTCCTCATAGATGCTAGCACCCAATCGGTTGGTCCTAAGGTATTCCAACTGCGTTTTGTAAGGGCCTTCTACCCTGTGCAAGTATGGCACTCCTTAACTTCCCGTAGGTCTGTCCATGCCTTGAGACATCTCTGATTCACTAGTCTCAGAGCTAGGGTGTATGAGTGGTGGCTCAACTGCTGGGCCCAAGACCTAGCAGTGTGGTTGACACTAGCCTCTGAAGACCTAAGGCTTTGTCTATCTCTCCCTAGATGTCGCCCTGATCTAAGGTTCATAAGCCTAAATGAATAGCCCAAATTTGCCCAAGTACAACCTCGTTGCTGAGTTCTTTTGTATCAATTACTTGATTCTTTTTTAGTGGATTACCGCGTTTATACTCTTGTCTGATATCACGTCGTCAGGTATACTTGAGTGTATTTCCGCACTGTAAGTTGATTGTTCCTCGTTAGATTCTTTCCTTTAAGGTTATCGCATCACGAAGAGATTATGTTTAATCTTGAACTTGAGTGCATAGGTAGTCTTCAACTTGATTGATGCCTATCGCCGCCCTGGCCTACTCCTATCACTAGTCGTTCTTAGCCTAAGCTAGGAATTGACAGAGGGAGTTGAGGATTTTCCAACCTTGAGTTTCTTTCCTTGTGTTGTTGCCCTGGTGTGCCCAGGACGCGTATTCCCAAGCTTGCACTTACTCTTGCTTGAATGCCCTCAAGTGCTCTTACTGGACCTGCGCGGAGTGCTGGAGTTGATGATGCTGCGAGTACTTGCAAGAAAGCTCAAAGAAACATGCAAAATCACAGCACACAATATCGCTCTCTCGCTCTCTCTCACAAGTGGAATGAGGGAAATGAAGGTGGAGAAGGTGATATAATCAAAACTGAAAATTTTCGCGATGATGGAGATGGAGATCGGATATGGTGATGATGATGATGGTGATGACGGTGGTGAGGTAAGAAAAAGAAAAATAAGAAGAGTGAAGAAATTACCTACAATGCCAACGTCTCACATCTACGTCTTACCATCACACGCTCGTCCTCAAAGCTCGTTCCCCAGCAACAGCGCCAAAATTTGGTGTAGCTCAGTGATGAGTAGCACTTCCTTAATGTCAATCCGGGAAGACGTGAGGATGGTATGAAGACCTCGAGCGAGTGGAGGCACAAGTGCATGAGTGAGAAGCACACTAACATGCACACACATACACACACACACGCGCACACAGCAAGACAAAGAGTGAGAAGCAATGGGATTCTTAGATTACTTTCAAAAAGCTCATACAAGTTCAAAACTATTACACGCTAACCTCAAAAAATGAGCTCTCTAGCTCTATTTATAGTTTTTGACTAGGTTTTGGCCTTGTCCAGACCTAGTGTCCAGCCTAGTTAAAAATTAGGTTCTCTACCCTATTTGGAGGTTCAAACGAAGTCTAAAAAATGCGAAAACTGACAGGTAGATACTTCTAAAGCTCCTCAAGCTCAAGGACTCCTTGGCTTGCACAAAATGGAGCTACAAAAATGTGAAATGGTATTTACAATGGTTTTTAGTGATGAAAATCACTGTTTTTGTAGGGGATTCTTCTGAAGATTTGACATACACTTCTTGGAGCTCCCTACTTGCTCCTTCTCCTTGTGTGTCCACCTCTTTTATATGCGTTAGTGTCCTGAAAAAATGTTGGCCTACTTGCCAGATCGTCGTTGATTGCTCTGTCTGCTTGTACTTTCTCTTCTCTCTGACTCCCTTCTTAAGCTTCCTTGCCTAGTGAGTCCTTCAGTTCCAACATAGTGCCCTAGACCTCTTGTCACATGGTATGAAGTTATTATAAAAGAGAACTCAAATGCTCCCATGTAGTGGGATCTTTCATGTCCTGTTCGATCTTACACCCCCACCTATGGGCATTGTCCCTGAGGTTGTAAGTAGTCTATTGAATCTTATGCCTATCATCAACAATATGGCGCAATCGGAAGAAGGAATTGCTCCAACTTGTTGATTCATTGCTCAATAGCATGAGCATTTGTGTGCTAGTAGAGCCATGATATCTTGGAAGCTTAAGATCATCATGGTCTCTATGGTATCTACAAAGTGATCAACCATCTGCATGTCATCCCTAAGCAGTGAAGATGGTCCTTAGTCCATAACTAGGAAAGAATTAAATTCTTTTTATGCTTTTTATTGTTTAATTATATATATATATATATATATATATATGTGTGTGTGTGTGTGTGTGTGTATATACATACATACATACATACATATATATATATATATATATATATATATATATATATATATATATATATATATATATATATATATATATATATATATATATATATATATATATATATATATATATATATATATATATATATATAGTTTATGTGTTTGTGTAAACCGAAAGTAAAGAGTGGCAGAAAAAGTAACATGTCACAAACCTTTGCATAAAGAAATAACAAAACAACAAAACTTTTAGTATGCTTCTCTACTTTTATGGTTATGCATGCAAAATTTTTGAAAATTTTGGTAAGAAATTGAAAATCAAAAAATTGCTGACTAAGTGCTCTACATGCTATTAAGAAAATGTGCCAAGGGGCACACATTATAAAAAAATATGACCATAGGGCACTACACCCTCTTGTATGATAAGAACACTAAATTTTCTTATTTCTTCCTTATGATACCTACAAAAGAAAATGCTACCATCCTACTTGCATACAAAATGTAGAGCTACACAAGCATATGGACATAGATATATGCATATGTAATGTGCTAAGCTTGTCCTAAATGCAAAAGAGTGCATAAAAAGATTAGAAATGCATAAAAATCACAAAAAAACTTATCCGTGTGCAGGTATGTTACACGTGTGAAAAATGACTACTCTATAGCCCTATTGCATCTCCAAGTTGACCTTGTTCCTCGGCGCATCAAAAAAGTGCTTCTGTGGGAGTCATTGATAGTGAAAAGCCACCTTTGAAGCTTCACATAGGTATGTAGATGAAGCCAAATGGTGTCCCGTTAAAAGCTAGCTCTCTGAGTAAGGATTCCATAGCAAGTGAAATCACTTGATTTGGTGGAGTAATGAGAGAGCTATGGCAATTTTGGTGAAGCTAGTTACTCCAATTGTGCCCTTCTTAGACTAGAAGAGGTTTGGAGATGATGATAAAAAAAAATTCAAATTTCTTATTTGTATAAGCATGAGCTAAGTAGTAGCGAGTTGGATTATCCCACATACATGGTTTTCAGCGCTAAAATTGGAGTGATATAGAGCTCATGAAGAAGGAACCTCTACAACAAGAGGAAGGGGAGAGAGTATGTTGCTCTCTTTTAGGAAGTCAGTGCACGTGGGCAAGTATCGATCAGTTTGGGCAGTCATTTGTAGTTGATTCCTTGCTAGAGGGCCTCTTTGAACATGCATGGCCTCCTTGGGGGCTCAAAATCTCTATGAAGGGGCTCTCTCCTTCCTTCTTTTGCAAAAGATTCCCAGTCGACACCTATCATAAAAGACAATGCCATATGCAAAGATAAAATGAGGATGATGATGACTCAACCTCGAACACAACAAAAAATTCCTTTCAAAGCCAAAACTCTCAAAAAATCTTCCGAAAGGATCTATTAGCTCTGAATACCAATTGTTGAAAACTCCTAAATTCTCTCTTCAAGGCTTTTAAGCTACGACTCATGAATGATGTGTGTGCCACTCTCCTCCCATCCATTATATCCCCTTATATTCAAAATAGAAATATTCTAGAATGATCTAGTGTGGCCACCATGCAACACATCCCATTCACCATTGAATACCTTAGGATATCCCTCGAGCTAGGTACCTTGGCTATGATGAGTGTCCCACAAACACATGGAATGGTCTCTCTAGACCAATGCCTAACAATATCATAACTATTGGAGTTCGACAACACCTCCAAGCATTGTATTCTACATACCAATACATTTACTTGAGTTTTCATAATCACCTTCAGTTACCGTGTACTCTTGTTTGTGTGTTGTTCAAGTCTTGTAACTTTAGAGAGTCATTGAAGTGAACCTATGGTCTTATTGTCTCATCCAACGTATGGTTCATGAAGATAACATGCTTTTGAGGATTCTTATGCAGGTATTTTATCATTTGAGCTCTGTGTGCGGAGATATGAATAAATCTCTATCATTGTGCATAAGCATTTTCTTCTACCTAAAATCTCAGGATCAAACCTGTGAGTTATTACATATATGTTTCACTCTCTATTCACTCTAAATTTATGTTTTAACTTTGAGTACCTCATTACTTCCCGTTAGAATCTAGGAAAATTATAAGTCATCAATTAGGAAGCACTTGAGAGTTCATAGATGAAGAGCAAATATTCACATAAGTGATCAATGGAATCAAAGGAGATGATAAGTGGGAAGCAACACCACTACTATGGAATTATACATGGACATGCATGTATCGAATTTCAGTAATACTTCACTCATGAAGCCAAGTTTATGAAAAATGGAGGTACACAAAAAATATGACCAATCCTCTTCCCTATACATTGATAAAGGTAAACGTAAAGATAATGAAAGAATAGGAAAGAAGTTTGATGAAGAAGCAAGTACCTCCCAAGCTAACTTTGCACATAGAGGGAGAAGTTCAAGAGGAAGAGGTAGGGGAGGTAGGCAAGGAAGGGGGAGATCTCAAAGCTCCTCACCTTGTGCTATATTTAACTTAAAAATCATAAACCAAGGAACAAGGGAGGAAGATGATATAAAAGATGAGGATATGGAGCTCCTAGAGGTAGATATAAAAAAAATATGACTAGAATGGCAATAACAACTTCAAAAACAAGTATCAAAAATTTTACAAAGAAAGGACAGGTTATAAAAACTATGATGATGATGAATCACAAGAAGACTAACTTTTACTTATGAATATGACTATGAAAGGATCTAAATCAGATGAACATGTATATCTATATTGATTCTTGATGTTAAAATCATGGAGAAGGGAATGTAGCACTACTCACATATTTGGAAGAAGCATGAAGTGCAAACAAGAGATGACAAAAGGCACCCTATAGAGAAGATTGGAAATATGAAGACATCAAAATGGTAATATGTTTGAGCAAAGCTCTCTAGGTACCAAGAATTTCATAAGCGTAGGATATATTGTGGACAAGGGATTGTAGGTAAGATTTACAAGGTATGGGGCCTATGTGGGAGATGCCCACCAATGATTTAAGAAGATTTTTGAAGGTGAAAAGATAGGTAGGCTATTGACCTTTGAACTCCAAGACACAAGGAACATAGCGTTGCTCAATTAAGGCACTCAGAATCTATCATAGTTTTTTGGCACAAAAGGTTAGCAGCCATTGGAGAGAGGACCCTGAAACAAATCAGTAGAGATCAAAGTGTACTTGGACTACCAATTATCACAAAACAACATATGAAACCTTTCACAAAAAGGGGATACATACATGGAGACATCTTGGATCTTGTCCACATTGATGTTTCTAGACTAGGCAAGGAGCCATGTCTCTCAGGATCAATGTATTATGTGTCTTTCATTAAGGATTGTAGAAAGTTGACTATACTATATTTCATATGGAGTGTTTTCTTGTTTCAAATGTCATCTTTCACTTGTAGAAAATCAAACAGGCACAACATTGAAGAAGTTGAGGTTTGATGGAGTGGGAGAATATTTGTCCCTTATGTTTGAATCCTTGTTACAAGAAAGAGGAATCAAAAGAAAGACTGCAACCAAATATACACATGAGAAAAATGGTGTATTAGAAAGGAGGAATAGAAAAACCATGGAAGAAACTAGGTTAATGCTTAATGAGAAGAAGTTTCTGAATTATCTATGGGTAGAGGCAGTATCCTTTGCCAGTTACCTTATCAATAGCTTACCTTAAAAATACTTGGAAGGAATGACACTCTATGAAGCTTGGAATGGAAGAAGACTAAGTTTGGATCATTGTAGGATATTTGGATGCATTGCATATGCACACATACCTTCACAAATTAGAGGGCATCTTGATCCCAAGGAAAAGAAATATGTCTTCGTAGGCTATGAACTAAATCAAAAGGGTTATAGAATATATTATCCTTGTTCACTTAAGTTTCCTTTGATAAATCTGATAACTCTTTGACCTGCAATCCAGTGTGGATCCTTTGGACGATTCATAAATTGTGAGAAGACTCCCACAACATAACTAAGATTAGGACTTGTTAGTGTAACATAAATCAAGCTTTCCATAAGAGATTGATATTTCCTCATGCCTTTATATTCTGCATCATCATGTTTACTAAGTTTGGGATTGACTTCAAGCATTGTTGAGGCTTCTCTATAGATCTTCATGTCAACCTTCTTCAATAGGTTCAGAAGACACCTTTTTTGTGACACATATAACCCATGATCTGCATAAGTGATTTACATTCCAAGAAAGCATGATAAATTTCCCAGATCACTTATCTTGAATTCTTTTTCAATTAATGTCTTCACTTCCTTAATTCTTTCATTTAAGGTACAAGTGATTATAATATCATCTACATATATGCAAATATAGATTGTACCTTCATCTGTTATTTTGATGAGCAGACTTGCATCTTCTTTTAAACTTGGATATCCAAGGTCATTGAGATACTTTGCAAGCCTATAGTTTCAAGCTTTTGGTGCTTGCTTTAATCCATAGAGTGCTCTTCTTAATCCACATACATATTTTGGAAACCGAGATTCTGCACACCCTTGTGGTTGCTCCCTATATACGTCATTTGATATATATCCATTCAAGAATGCATTCTTTATGTCCAATTGACTCAAGGTTCATCCTTTTTATGATGTAATAGCAATGATTACCCTTGTGGTTGACATTTTGGCCATAATATTGAATGTTGCATCATAATCTATGCCATATGTTTGACCATAGACTTTGACCACCAATCTAGGTTTGTATCTAGCTATTATTTCATCTCCAATATTTCCAGTCAATTTCTTACCATGAGGTTTTGGAAAAAGTTCCCTTGTCTTGTTCTCTTCAAGTCCATTGAACTCTTCCTTCATTGCTTCTTCCCATTGTATCTTTCCTTCCGTTTCATCATATTTGTGAGGCTCCTATCATTGTTGACCATATAAGCATAGCTTTTATGAGTCATGTAAGAAGTACCATAAGAGTACATTGTTGGTTGTCTCCTTATTGTACTTGATCTTCTTGGTGCAGCCATGTCATGGGTATCTGCATAGATCTCTTCATGAAATCTAGGTGCATCTTCAGAAAGCATCAAATTTAGGGCACATTTACATAAGTCACTTATGACTCTTTTGTAAAGACTTTTGACATTTTGAAGAACTAACTTGGAGAATTTTCAGATTTGCTTCTTTTTTCCTCTATATCTTCTGCTTCATGAGCTTGTTTGTGTGTTTGAGGCATGGAATGTGTGCTTAGAGGTATTTTCTACCCCATCCCCATCTCTTTTTGTCATTCTAGTGTGTGTGTGTGTGTGTGTGAAGCATTAGAAGCGTAGAAGTGAGAGTAGATATATCGCATCACTCCGTTTTTTTGCCATAAATTAAAGCATAATCATTAGATCAATCTTAAAAAATTGTCGTTGGATGTACCTCATTGAGAGCTTCAAAATGAACCTACTATTGGCCATATTCGAGTATCAAGCTTGAGAGATATTGTCGGATTTGTATGTGCTACTACACTAAGTATCGTGATACACACTTTGGGTGTAAGAGGTGATGTGTAAGGTAGATTCTCCTACTTTGGATATTGTACTTGTCTCTTTCCTACATTAGCTATCATGTGTGCATATGTCTTCATACACTTGATTGGGTTCAACTCATGGATTGATAATTTAATGGGTGTATCAATTCCACCACTATATGTGTTTGCTTGATGATTGAGATTAAGTTTCTTTCATCACAAATCCCTAAGGCATAGTGAGCTTAGCTACACACATTTTTGGTGATGTTGTCAAGGATTCAGGCTTTCATCAAGGTGTCTATATGATGGTTAGAGCATTGTTGTGGAGGTAATGATCATGAAGAAGTGAATTCAATAGCTTGGCAAGTCATAATTTCCTTGCACTTGTTGCTTCATATACTTGATCTATGTGTGACAAATTTTTAGCATTAAGCTAAGACTGGAGGAGTTAGGATTAGTAGGTAGGAAAGAGAATTTGCAAATAGAGTAGACACTTTGTTCCTAAAAAATTTTACAATACTTTTTTCATTTTTCTCTTGCTTCGATGGCCTCAGTAAGGGAATAAAAACAAAATTTCACTACGTTCCTAGTCACTTGTTCTTTGCAAGTATCCTGGAGTCCTCTAGATTACCTGTATTGTGGAGCTTGTATCACTTAGAACTAAGAGTTTAGCAAGTTTCTTGCATCATGAAGTGGAGGAGACTATCTTTGAGGTGAGCATTACACTGTGAAATAATCAAATTTGTGATTGATCACCCATGTAGCGTAACACTACAGTCATCAAGTATCATGAGGGATGAATAAGGAGAAAGCAAAAAAGCAATCTAGCTACAAGGAGAGCACAAGGAACACATACATATAAAAACTTTTAAGCTTGGACTTTACAAAAGTCCAAGTATCATGACCAATCGAGTTTGATATCACGACACTGAATTCCCATGTGTCACAACACTTGACAAGTATCGTGTATCATCGATACCTTATTCCCAGTGTATCGCAATACCTATGTGTCATGTATCATCTCGCCAAGTATTGTGATTGCTTGATACCATCACCGATATTTTCAAAGTATCATGTATCACAAGTTGGGCTTGTATCATGTATCATTTGTGTCTTGTGTCATGTATTGTCGATAATTTTCCAAGTATCATGTATCGTGAATGCACAAGTCTTCTATCATGCTCTACTGAGTATCATGTATGGTGAGGATCCAAGTATTGTATCATGCCTTCTAAATGTCATGTATCGTGTATTTTCCATACATTTTATCATGTATCTTGCACTACAAAATCGTGTATCACCCTAAGGAAGTATTGTGTATCATCGAAGTGAGGTATCATGTATCATGGAAGTTGAGATATCGTATCATGGAGGCTAAGTGTCATGTATCATGAGAACACAAATATCATATCATCTAATTTCCAAATATTGTATATCATCATAGTCTCAAGTATCAGGTATCAAGAAAACTGCAAATTGAATCCTAATTAGTGTGGAACTTACATTTTTGAAGAATTCTAACTCCCAAACAGTAGTCCAACCATTTCCAATACCTAAGAACAAACTGAAGGAAGTGAACAATCGAAAAACCAACCTAGGCCCATGGTTGTAAATGAACCTCAATTTCTGATGTATCCTTGGGAGTCAAACAAGCATAATATCTTCAGAAGGAATTGTAACTCAAAAGATTATTCACTCAATCTACTCCAACCTATCTAGAAACTCAAAAGAGGAATCTCTTATGGTGTTTGAAGATATGCATAGCTCTATCCATTTAGTGGAACTCGTCTCAACAATAGAAGGAGAGTATGGGACTTCCCTATAGCATGTCTCTACAAACTTGCATAGAGTCCCTATATATTTGGACGAACTCAATATGTCGGTAACAAGATTTAGAAATTCCACAAAATTAGAAGTTTTACCTAGACCAAATGAAATTTGAGGGAGGATTTTACATGGACAAGCAATGACAACTATATTTAGTGATTGAACATCCCAATAGAATCAATGAAAGAGGAGAAACTGAGGACCTTAGTAACCCTATTGGGATAGATAATATAGAAGAAGTATCTACTCCAAGAGGAAGATCGGTAGTAGTGAATGTTTGGAGAGGGGATAAAATCCCTCAAGATGATTACTTGATGGACTTCTACTTGATAGCTAGAACTGAAAAATTGTTGGAAGCCACTTCACACTTAAGGGGAGAAAGCACCAATCCTCCCACCATTTCTGAGATGCATGATCCTAAAGACTCTTCGAGGGTCACTTATCTCAACTAAAACAAGAGAAGTTAATGGCAAGTGAATGATCTAGAGAGATCTAGACTATAGTACTTAGATTTGCTAGTATTCCCACCCAATGATCATGCAACCACCTCCCAGAACCCTCAAAGGCAGCAACAAAGTCAAGAGACCCCATTCATAGGTGAAACTAGCCCAGAGAGTGTCCAAATCAAACCACACATTCACTTTACTACACCTTGTACGAGCACCATACCAAATACCCACTTGGGGAATGACAAGATGATCAGATCTCCCATTCTTTTAAGACCCCCACAAGGTAGAGGACAAGGGGTACATCTTGTGATTCATGTTATGCTTATACATCTTGAAGTGGATAGAAGGCTAAGGCCTATTCAAGTAGCCAAGTGCATAAGGAATCACTATGATGGTTCTGGAGAACCTTATGATCACATGGGAGAATTTATAAAAGTGTTGCATGTTAAATAGGTAGATGAATTTTTCATGCAATATGACTCTTTTGGTCTCACTCTCATAAGAACTAATTTGACTTGGTTCCAACCCTTGTATCCCAACCAATTCATTAATATAGAACAATTGTTTAAAGAATTTATTGGTGAATTCACTAAGAAGGTTATCAAACATAACTCCTCTTCCCTGATCAATAGTTTTGAGCAAGCTGCTAATGAATCTGTGAGAATAGCTACCAAGCAGTTTAATCAATATGTGGAGAGATGCACCACACTTGAAAGACCTACCTAGCAAAAAATGATATCCTTGTTCTTGGATGGCCTGAACAATGGAAATCTAAGGACCTTAGTATATGTGAAATTTTACAAACACTAAATGAATGTCTAAGAGAGTGTATAGGTTTGGAAGAAAACTTAGGAGATGACTTAAAAATTCCACAAACCTCATCCAAAATCTATGACACATCAAGCAATGTATCTTCCAAATCTAACAACATGGAGGAAATCGCAGACTTAGTAGCTAAAAAGCTAAGTGTCCGAGACCAATAGGGCCAAAAAAACTATCCAAACCAACCCCTAAGAATGCCCATGCTGAGGAGATATGTGCTTTGTGGAGGTGACCATCCATCTCATGCTTGTGCAAGAGGAGGACTCTTCCTCCACAACCGTATCAATATAATAAGCAACAAGCCCAAGGACCTAATCTCTATTGTCACATTGAATAAAGGTATACCAATCATATCACTCAAAAGTTTTTGTTATAAGAGGCAATCTAGACGAGTCCCCCCACCTCAATATAGACCATTTGGATACCCACCAAGAGAACAAGTCACGGAGGCTCCAAGATATGTTCCATATCAAGGACCTCCCATGGCCAAAAGACCATATGAGCATCAAGGATACAACCAACCTCAACTCATGCTAGGGCAATAGCCCCCACATCCTTAGAATGTAGTACATGTCAAGTATACATAGCTAGAAGAAAACCTTGAGAGAGCAATAATACCTATGCCACCATTGATTAGCACAAAAAATCTAAATCAAGTCTACAAACATAGATATGGAGATTACTACTCTTATGATCTGAATCTCATAGAGTATGAATCTTCTTATGAACAACGATACTATGAACATGGAAACTATGGAAATGCTTATGGATCAAAATATGTCAACCTCATGTATACAACTCATAGAGTTCAAGCTCTTGGAAGACCTGCTATAAGACCACAAAGAATGTACAATGCCATAGCACATCCCACCGCTAAGGGTTTGGGAAGGCTATTGTAGTGATTGTGGCAAAGAGCATCTATTTAGAGATCATCCCAAAAACCCTAATAAAGTTTAAGCAACCACATAGATCAATGTAATCAAGGTGATAGGATCTTCGAGAAGTGATAAAGAATACACAGTCCCATTGAAGGCCATCCCTAGAGCCAAAACCATGGAAAACTTAGAAAACCAAAAAGAAAACAAGCCCAAAAGTGAACATGATGTAGACTCTTCACCTTAGAGGTAGAAGACTTGATAGAGCCAGTAGATGTCTCCAAAATGAAAAATTCTCAGAGATGGAAAGCCAAAAGAGAAAAAATTAACAAGTGGATTAAGAAGATGGAAAAAGAGAAGGAGAAATTTGTAAAACAAAATGAACCTAAACCCAACAATCTAGCCAATCGACATATGAATGTGGTGAAGGAAACCCAAACCAAGGAACATGTAGGATCAATTCTCACAGATCTTATGCCTGAAGACTTAAAAATGTGGTTAAAAGCCTGTCATTCTAGAATAGAGATAGTGTCACGACGAAGGAGATAACGAAGAGAGCTCACTCACACACTCTCACACTCAAAGAGGAGCAGACACATAGATTGCGGCAAGAAGAATGATCTTCTTCTTCTTCTATTGTTGGTACATTTGGCAAGCCTAGATGCTTGACCAAATAATCAAGACTTCTCACATATACATTTTACTCAAAAAAGAATCGCATATAAATACCTCTTGTAAAAGTCATGGATTAAAGTAAAAAATATTGAGACGAGGAATCTCATGATGCTAAGATCCAAGAACCATGACTTAATTGGTGTTTGGAATCAAATAAATCAACACCTAGAGTGTAGGAACACTTTTAGGTGAGGGAGATTCAAATTTCAAATTCTCTTTATGTGCATAAATAGAGGTGACTCTTAGTCACGGGATATGATAGAGAAGAGAGAGCGATTGAGCCACATGGTTGAGTGTATCTTGAGCTCACATATGTATGAGTAAGTCCACTACATCTTCATTGTATCATACATCCACTAGCACACATAATTTGATTCATTAGTTCATGATAATCTCTGTTCATTGTTCTCTGCTACAACCTCTTCATTTCAATGATATTTCTTGATAAATTTCTCTATGTATACTTGATCATTTGATTTACTTTAACTTCTATAGTTAGAATGATGAGTCTAGTTGCTAGATACCAAAATTCATTTCATTTGGTTCCCTAAATTTTGAGTTATGAATTAAATAAGATACCTATGTCTGCACACTTTCTTCCTCCTAAAAATTTGGGATTACACTTGAGTTCTTAAACTCATTTCTCAATGTACAATCACTTTAAATTAGTGAAATAACTTGGAATAGTTAGCTAAGCCCTTGAGCTACATGTTTCTAAAAGGTCTTGGGTCAATTGTTATCAAAGAGTAAGAACTAAACATTTTTATGAGTGGTTCAAGTCCAAAAATAGCAAGTTTCTCATAGTGATTCTATGTGCAAGTTATCTATTTAAACATTTGACAATGATCCTCCAAAGTACAGAATGGGTCTGTTAATTTGCTATCTTGTTGGGATAGTTATAACTTACTTTCCAACTGTGTGTGGGTTTTTGGGATGGTCAGGGGTTTGTAATACAGAGGCCCTATATATATTTTCCCATTCACTTCATTACTGTAGTAGCATCTTCATTACTTATCTAAGAATTCTGGCAAACTTAACTACTAATCTCCAGTACACAATAGAATATGGCAATCACCATACCCGAATACACAAAGTCTTACCTCTTCATTACTTATCTGACAATTTCAACGAACTTAACTACCAATCCCCAGTACACAATAGAATATGACAATCACTACACCCGAATACACAAAGTCTTAATACTTGCTAGCATACCATCACCATTATACTTGCAATTCACCAAGGACTCACTGAACATCAACACAATATCGCAATTATTCAATACTGAACATCAATAAAACAGAACGATACAACAATGTATATAACTGCACTGGAATCAACCTCCAAACACATCTCCCAGACGTAGAGTCTGGTGACTCCTTTGCCACTCTCGTCCAATCGCCTCTTCTATTATAAAAAAAGGGATACAATGATTGCGTGACATCCTTTCGATGCACGTCTGTTCCTAATTACATTTTGTACTAAATAGAATGATATTAGATTCCTTTCCAAGAGAGGGGTGTCAAGAGAGAGATCACACCTATGTATACTCTAGAGCAAGTGGTACAAAGAAGGAATAGGACCATAGTTGAAATTGCAAGCTCTATGCTTAATGAGAAAAAATTACCAAATCATTTGTGGACAAAAGCTGTATCTACAGCCACCTATCGAATCAAGAACTCCCATCAAAGGCATTGGATGGGATGACACCCTATGAAGCATGGAATGGAAGAAGACCTAACCTTCATCATTGTACGATATTTGTTTGCATATCTTGTGCACATATTCTATCTCAAATTAGAGGTAAAATGGATCCTAAAGCAGAGAAATGTGTGTTCATCGGATATGACTTAAATCAAAATAGGTACAAGATATATAATCCAAGCAATAAAGGTTTTATTGTTAGTAGAGATGTTGTCTTTGATGAGAACAACTCTTGGTTTGAAGGTAATTGCAAGAAGCGCAAGCTACCTTATGACCTACAGGAGGACTTCCCAACATTACAAAAAGGAAAATGAGCACATACATGAAGATTCAAGTGATTCTAATGATAATCAGAATACACCAAGGAGGAATATCAATGCTTGGAACAACAAATGTAAAGCAAAGATACATGAATTGAGAGATGTTGTAGAATCTTCCCAACAAACAATCAGAAGATCAACTAGAGAAAAAAGAAAGCCAGAAAGGTATGGATTCGACACTTCTTTGGTCACTAATCATTCAATTTATATTGCTTAGTATACAAACTCAGAAGAACCATCAACATTTGAAGAAGCTAAGAAGAAATCAGAATGGAGAGAAGCAATGGAAGAAGTGATAGAAGCTCTTCAAGAGAATCATACTTTGGATTTGGCTACCAAGAAGCCATCCATGAACAAAATTGGATCTAGATGGATCTACAAGGTAAAGAAGAACTCAGATATATCAATAAATAGGTATAAATCAAGGCTTGTGGCTAAATGGATTGCTCAAACCCAAGGTATAGATTATGAAGAAACTTTCTCTCCTGTCGCAAAGATGCCTACAATCAAAGTACTCATGAGTGTAGCTACCTCAAAGAATTGGAACATCTATCAGATGGATGTAAAAAAATGCATTCTTGAGTGGTTGGATTTCAGAGGAAGTGTGCATGGCACAACCGCCTAGATTTGAAAATGAATCACATCTTGAGTATGTGTGTAAACTCAAGAAAGCACTATATGGATTGAAGCAAGCTCCTAGAGCTTGGAACCATAGACTAGTTACCTTCATGCAGGACAAAGGATTTCAATCAAGCAAAGCAGATCCATCACTTTTCATTAAGAAAAGTAAATCTAAAATGATATACTTATGTGTGTGTAGATGATATAATCCTTACATGTGATGATGCTAATGGGATCAGAAAGATCAAAGCACAAATGAAGGAGTAGTTTAAGATAAGTGGTCTTGGATTTCTTACTTACTTCCTTGGATTGAAAGTAGTCTATGCAGATTAAGGGATGTTCCTTACACAAAGGAAGTATATAAAAGATATGCTTGCAAAGATCAAAATGCAAGAAGCTAAAATTGTAGGTACTCCTATGGAGGTCAATCACAAATTAAGTTCTCATGACTCATTGAAGATATCACAAGCTATCAAATCCTGGTTGGGAGTTTAAACTATGCTACTCTAACTAGGGTTGATATTTGCTATGGAGTAAGTGTGCTTAGATGATTCATGCACACCCCAAGGAAACTTCACATGAATGTAGATAAAAAGATATTGAAGTACTTAAAAGGAACAATAAATGAAATTTTATATTACCCCTACACATATAATTTGAACATAAAGCTATTCATTGATGCAAATTGGGCAAGTTCCAAAGATGACAGAAGAAGCACATCAGGATATCTCTCATTTTCAGGTACAAAGATCATATCTTGGTCTTCAAAGAAGCAACCTACAGTTTCCCTTTCCTCAACTAAGGCTGAATACAGAGGGTTAGCAAATGCAACACAAGAAGCTATGTGGATCAAGACCCTATACATAGATTTAGGGTTGAATTTCGACACTCCATATATATTTGGAGATAATATGAGCTCACTTCATCTAGCAACTAATCCTATCTTTCATGCCAGCACCAAGCATATAGAACTTCATTATCATTTTGTCAGAGAAAGGATTATGAGCAAGGAGATACAACTCTCCTATGTATCTACTCATATGCAATGTGTAGATATGATGACCAAATCATTGGATGGAAGCAAATCAAATAGTTTTAAATTCATGATTGGATTGTAGGAGATACTAAAGGATTAAATACTCAAGCATCTTAGGCTTAAGGGGGAGTTGTTGGTACATTTGGCAAGCCTAGATGTTTGACCAAATGATCAAGAATTCTCACATATACATTTGACTCACAAAGGAATTGCATATGGATACCTCTTGTAAAAGCCATGGACTTTACTTCATTGGATAAAACTAAAAAGAAGTGAGATGAGGAATCTTGTGATGTTAGGAGCCAAGAACCATACCTTATTTGGTGGTTGGAATTAAAATAATCAACACCTAAAGTGTAGGAAAACTTTTAGGTGAGGGAGATTCAAATTTCACATTCTCTTTGTGTGTATAAATAGAGGTGACCTTTAGTCATGGGATATGATAGAGAAGAGAGAGCCATTGAGCCTCCTAGTTGAGCATATCTTGATCTCACATATGTATGAGTAAGTCCACTACATCTCCCTTGTATCATACATTCACCATCATTAGTTCATGATAATCTATGTTCATTGTTTTCTGCTACAACCTCTTCATTTCAATGATATTGCTTGATCGATTTCTTTGTGTGTAATTGATCATTTGCTTTACTTTAACTTGTCATAGTTAGAGTGATGCGTCTAGATGCTAGATATCAAATTTCATTACATTTAGTTCATTAGATCTTGAGTTATGAATCAAACAAGCTACTTGTTTTTGCATAGTTTCTTCCTCCTGAAACGTTGAGATTACAACCCTGAGTTCTTAAACTCAATTCTCAATGTACACTCACTCTAAATTAGTAAAATAACTTGGAATGGTTATCTAGGCCCTTGAATCAGATATACCTAAAAGTTCTTGAGTAAATTGTCATCAGCGAGTAAGAACTAAACTTTTTTTGAGTGGTTTGAGTCTAAAAATATCAAGTTTCTCATAGTGATTTTATGTGCAAGTTATCTATTTTGGTGCAAATTTTTGACAATGATGCTCCAAAGTACATAGTGGGTCTAAATACATATGTGGAAAGCTCAAGGAGTCTACTAAGGTTCATTGAAGTCACATTGGTAGGTGTAGAGTAGGATTATTGCAACACCAGCTCATCTCTGGATTGTATCCAACCATCTCCTCACATCTATTACATAAAAGGAATATACAAGATTGACTTAAAACAAGAATACAACTAGTGCAATATATAAAGAATACTAAAGGAAAACCCTAACATTCGTGAATGAGATAGCAAGAAACAAATGTGCCATCATAATCGAAAGATAAAAATGAAGTATCCCTGACATATACTAGCATGACCACTATACATGTCAAAGAAAGGAAAAAGTGATACGTGTCATCCTAGATCATCACATGTTGAGCTTGATATCTCAACACTCCCCTGAAGCTCCATGTCATGTCCTGTGATTCAAGTCGAAAATTTTGCAACTTCTCAGTCCCAAGTGCTTTAGTGAAAATATACCCTGCTCATCTGCCCTCACATAAACAAGATCAATATCACCTGCTAATACCTTTTCCCTGATGAAATGATAATGCACTTAGATATGCTTTGTTCTAGCACAAAATATAGGGTTTTGTGTTAAATGTATGGTTTTAAGATTATCACAATAGATGGTGATAGGATTTTTCACTTCCACACCTAAATCTGCAAGTAGCATCTCTAACTAGGATGTTTCACCATTATAGCACCTCTATACTTAGCCTTTGTACTCGACAAAGCAATAGTGGGTTGCTCCTTGCTGCTACACATAATAGCTGAATCCAAGTGAGAATAGAAAGCCACTACTAGATCTTCTATCTGGAATACTACCAGCCCAATCCGTGTTAGTATATCCATGAACCTACAAATCTAGACCAGCTTCAAAAGAAAATGCATAATCAAAGGTGGACTCACATAAAGTAGAGTGCACCTCATAGAATCTAAATGCAGCTTCTTGGGAATCTACAATAATTGACTTTCAAGTTCAACAGTGTAGCTTAGATGAGGCCTTGTAATTGTGAGATATATCAAAATTCCCAATATTTTCTTGTACATAGTGGCCTTTTCCAATGCTTCACTAGATGTAGTATCCAACTTCAAATTCTAATCTAATGGCATAGAAATTGGCTTACAATCAGCCATACCATACTTTTGTAGAATAATCAAGGCATATTGCCTTTGTGACATCCATATACCTATTTTTGTATGTATAAACTCAATGCCCAAGAAGTAGTGTAGCACACCAAGATCTTCATGTAAAATTCGTGCATAAGGAGTTTCTTTAACTCTTTAATGCTTTCTTCATTATTACCACCTATAATCAAATCACCAACATAAATAGCCACAATCATGATGCCATCATCACCATTCCTTGCATATAATGAATGATCTGCATCACACATAGAAAATCCAGTGGTGGTTGAGTAGTCAGCAATCCTTGCATGCCAATCACAAGGGGCTTGTTTAAGTCCATACAAAGCTTTTTGCAACCTGCAAACATATTATGGATGCTTTGAATCTTTATATCCTTGTTGTTGGTCCACGTATACTTCTTCTTGTAACTCACGATGTAGGAAAGCATTCTTCACATGCATCTGATGCAAAGTCCATCCTTTTGTTGTAGCTAATGCAACAAGTGCTCTGACAATAGACATTTTGGCTACAAGACTGAACGTTTCCTCATAAAAAATGCCATATGTTTGTGCATATCCTTTTGCTATCGATCATGTTTTATGCCTACTTATGCTACCATCAATATTGTGCTTTACCTTGTATACCCACTTGCAGCATATGGGTTTCTTTCCTTGCGGCAATGGAACCAGATTCCATGTTTTGTTTCCATAAACTGCAACCATCTCCTCATCCATAGCTTTTTCCTAATTTTCATTTCCAATTGCATCTTCAAAATAAGAAGGTTCCGCATCTTGTATTACCTTGGTTATGTAGGCACAATTACTAGCCATGTAATTGTCATATGTCAATCGTTGCACTAAATTCTGCATCCTCCTAGATCTTCTTGGTCCTAATTCACTTCTCCTTGTATCATCTGCATGTGCCTTTCTTACTACTTGAGTCTTTATAGAGGGGAATCCAAATTCCTCATCAAGGCTCTTTACTCGTCCCCTTGAATCTCCATCAATGTCTTCAAAACTTGTAGATGTTTTCCTACCAAAAGAAAGCTTTTGTTTACCTTTCTTGGATGTATTTGATGACTTTTCTGGACTGAAATTTCCATGCAATCTTCTACTCCACGGATTTGAGTTGGAACTATTGCTTGGTGACGCATTTGGTCCACTCAAAACTTTGGATTCTACACTTGATTTTTCAACACTTTCTTTGTTATTTGGTTCAAGATTAAGTCCATCTTTGGCATCTACATAAAATCTTGACATTTCATCAAACACCACATCTTTGCTTAGCTTCAGATGTGGTGTGAGTGAGTTATAATATTTATATCCCTTTTTATCAAGGGAGTAAGCAATGAAGATACATTTTTCTGCTTTTGGATCAAGCTTCGTCCTCAACTCATCAGGAATATATACATATGCAATACAAATAAAAACTTTCATATGTGATAAGTTTGGCTTTTTACATGTGAACTTCTCTTCAGGTGTAACTTGATGTAGAGTAGCACTAGTAGTTCTCTTCATGATGTATATAGTAGTTTTGTTCCTTATTCAACCATTTTCCCACTAGAAACCAAATTCTTTGTTATATTTGGAACATGCAGCACATGAGCTAGATGTTTTACCTTCCCATACTCCATAGACAATGTTATGTTTGTTGTATGCTCAATAGGGTGTGATGTGTCATCACCTATTTCAACATATCCAAGAGCTGGCAATTTTTTGCAAACTACTAAACCATTCTGAATAACTAGTCATGTGATTTGAAGCACCTAAATCAACATACAAGACATAACCATTCGATTTTGAAACATTAGTAGATATCATATTCATCATGTGATGTTGGACCATGAAAAACTTCTCAGAATCATCTGCACTTGTGGATGCATAGTTGTTTTGTTGCCTTTTGTTATTTTGATTCTTCAACTTGATATCACGTTCAAATTGTCCACGTTTACCACAATTCCAACATCCTTTACTATCATTACCTGAATCATTTCTTTGGAAATTTCTACAGCCTCTTTGGCTCCCCCTACCTCGAAACTATCCTCTACCTCCTACATGATTCTGTTGTTGACCTTGGTCTTGGTTATTGTGTCCCCTTCCACTTTCGATGCATATACATGTACCTCTTCCTTGGTCAGAGTATAATACCAGCTTAGAACTAGGTTTTCCTTGGGAGTTCAATTCCTCACCAAGATTCTTTTCTTCAATAATCAACATGGATATCAGATCAAAAAAAAGTGGAATATTTTCCTTGGTCTTAATAGATGTTCGGAACTCTTTATATGCATCTCCTAAACCACAAAGGCACACTTCCACCTTCATCATCATCATCATCTACATTCATGCTAATAGATGCAAGTGACTCACATATGCTTTTGGTTTTTAGGGTGTAGTCACTTACTAACATGCCCTTTTTCTCTAATGTATGTAGCTTGTTCTTGAGTTGCAATTTTCGTGCCTTTGTATTGGTCACATACAATCTGACCAAACTGCTCCAAGCCTCTTTTGGAGTCTTGGCATCTTGTATGTCCCAAATCATGCTATCTTATATGCTAGTAGATAGCCAATACATTACCTTTCATGCTCCTTGATTCCATTCCTCATATGCTCTTCACTGGTCCATAGTCGGATTCCTCTCTGGTAACTGCAGAGCACTTTTCTTCTCTCCTTCAATGTACTTTCAGTAGCCCTTTCCCATTAGGAAATTCATCATTCCAAATCTCCAAGCATGGAAGTTTTTCTTATTGTTCAACTTATTGCCCATAAACTGACTCATTCCATCTGTATTTGCCATTTCTACAGCAATTCACAACACTACAAAAACACTACAAGGAGTACTTCTCCTTGAACACTATCGCATTATGATGTGATAGTTTGATCTCACAAAAACATAGTTTTCATGTATCAATAGTACATGGAATCTCTTGAAATTTGGATCTTGAATATTTGAGTGTTTTCAAACAAGATGCAAGTTACAATTTTGCAAACTCACCTTGGTTTTTTAGTGGGCCCCACCTTATGGGCTCCAAATGGAGGTCGAGATGGCTCCAAAACAGAAGTCTGAGAAAAAAAAGTCACCCTAAGGGGATAAATCTCAAAAATATTTTGATGCCTTCTAGCTTCATGCCAATTTTCATAGCAATCTGAGGTCGTTTGTGAATCATGCTTTCTCCACACCTTCTCACGTTCTCTTCATTGTCAGCCTTCTCCACAAGCTCTCTACAACCACACTCGCTCTCCTACCATGCCATGAGGAAGGAGATAAGGAAGAGAGCTCACTCACACACCCTCACACTCAAAGAGGAGCACACAGACAGATTGGGGCAAGGAAGAATGATCTTCTTCTTCTTCTATCACCTAAAAGGAATATACAAGAATGAACTAAAACAACAATACAACTAGTGCAATATATAAAGAACAGTACAAAAGGAAAATCCTAATGTTCGTGAATGAGTGAGCTAGTAAGAAACATATGTGCCATCACTCTTGGTAGATAAATCTAGTAAATCTCAATGAAGTAAACATAATATATGCCACCATGACCACTATACCTGTCAAAGAAATGAAAACGTGATAAGTGTCATCCTGGATCATCACATGTTGAGCTTGATATCTCAACAAATAGGATCTCGATGAGAGCAATTTGATAAAAGTTACCCAAGAGGAGATCTTAATAATGAAAGACTTGAAATATGTAAGAAATTAATTGTAATTGCTTAGACTATGCTAGATCAATCAATAGCAAGCCTCCCCGAGATGAGAATTCCAAAAGCAAAATTCCAACGATGTGTAGGAACTATCAACTCACAACAAAAGAAATCTAAAGAGTTTAAAGAGATTGAAAAAGAAGCAGGTTACCAGAATGAGGAAAGGAATTCAATGATTCTATAATTAGAAGAAAATTGGCCACATGAATTGTGGGCTAGATTTCAAGAAGAGAGATGGAAGAAAACTAAAGAAGATGTCCCTACCTTCATAGAACTAGATGCTTCTATGAACCAACCAATGATGGAGCAAGAAGTAAATGTTCAAGCACTATCCAATAAGGATCAGAATATGGATGAAGCAATTAGTATGAACACACTCCAAACTATATGGGTGAATATGAACAAAAATTGGCATTTTTTCATGCCCCAACAATAAAAGGCAAGGAAAAGAAATTCTAAGAGGAAACATCAACCACACTACAAGAATTGAAGAAGTCAAAAGTTCAATGTTCTATAACCTTAGAAGAACTTTTGCAAGTGAAGCCCCATCTATGGAAAAGACTATCAAAACAATTGAATTTGAAGGAAGAAAGCACACCAACTAAGGAAGAGAACATGGAAGGAACAACAACTATTAAGATACGAGTGGATAAAGTGGGAGATTTTAGTGAAGGAGATGAAGGAAATACATGTCTCCCCATTGCTTTTCAAGGATATATGACCAAATCCATATTAGACACTAGAATAGGGGTAGGAATAGCTACCAAAGAAATTTGGGAGAAATGGGGAAAATGAGCTCTACGACCCGCAACAATGAAGTTACAACTCATGGATGGTCATGTAGAATGACCTGTAGGACTCCTTGAGAATTCCATTTTGACTACATGTGGCCGCTCCTCGTGGAACTCGTTGCTTGAGGGGGAGGTGATGTCATGGACAAGGAAACCATCTAAACCTTAGATTCCATGTCAATTTCTATATCTCATGATTGGCTTAGAGTTTGGAGAAACTAATGCTTCCATTTCATCCGGAACGTGCCAAAACCCCAAGATCGACTGTCTATTTGTTGAATTCTGACACCCGGAGGTCCTGATTCAAGTCGATGACATCATGATGACATCATCAAGTCGCAACCGCCCTTGGGAACCGCCCTTGAAAACCTATATAAGGAGGGGTTGGTCACATTCATAATCATTCTTGCCAATACCAGTCTTGGGAGCTCAAGGAGTCATGACCGCCAAGTAAATACTCTTCAAGTTCCAGTTCTAGTTCTTGTCTTGTTCCTTGTTCTAGTCTAGTTCTTGGACATCCTATCTTGTCCCCTTGTAATCTCGTAGTGCGAGATCCTGTCGAGTTCTTTCGTGTATCCAGTTCATCTCCCAAAAGGGAGTTCTTGTAATTCAGATATCTTGTCTCATACTTACGATCCCGGGTTGTGGGATCTCCTGTACCATCTCTAGTCCATTTTTCCATACCTATTGGTCCCGGGTTGTGGGACATCTTGTATCAGTCACATATTCTTGTATCATTTTCCCTATGTGGGTGTTCTTGTAATCATAAGTGTATTTCGGAAATCTTGTCTATTGTAGTCAGAGAGCACAATCTAGTGCTCCCCTGACACATGGTACCAATTTTTTTAAAAGAAGTTTTTGTTGTAGCTCATATGGTTATTGTAACCACTATCTATGTATCGTATGTTGTCTCCTTGAGCTTTATAATATATTATTTGCATAGCTCTTACAGACTTTCATTGAAATGTGATGAGGAGAATGACGCATGGTTACCTTGACCTTTATATGTTGAATTTCTCTTATCCCTTTGGTAGCAATCCCTAGCATAATGGACATACTTGCCACATATGCAACATCCCTCCAATTTTGTATTCTCTCTTAGTTGGTTATACCTTTCTCTTCTTCCTCTATGCCTTCCTCTTCCTCTTTTATACAAGGATTTCCCTCCTTTCTCTTCACTGGGGTCACTTCCTTGGTGTCTTCATTGTCTTCCTCTACCTGTGCCTTGACCTCATCCTTTATCTATATAGAATACTTGGGCCTCATTGCTCTTTGCCTAAAAACCTATAATGTTCATTTCATTAGTGATTCTCAATGCCATAATTTGTTCAAAATTAGGTAGATTATCTCTAACATACATAGAAGTGGTTAAATATTTCCAAATCTCATCATCAGTCAATCCATTGGTGTAGGAAACTAGTTCATCATCATCTATGTGAAAAATTATGGAGCGAAGGGAATCACTTAACTCTTTCACTTTTGAGATGAAAGCATTTCTACTATTTCTAGGTTTCTTCCTCAAATTATTTAGTTCATTTTGAAATTTATTTTTGTAGCTTTAGTTGATTTAGAGTAAAACCTTTCTAGGGTTTCACAAACCTTCATAGATGTATCCAAATCTTTGATGTGTCCTATCATAGCATTACTAATATGTTGGAATCAAATGAAGATGTTCCCCTTATCTCCCTATTCCACTCTTTAAATTCCCTTACTCATCATTGGTTGGACTATCGCACAACCTTGGCCAAGGATCAATGTCACTTATGGGGCCCCATTGATCTTTGACCATGAAGAAGCTAGACATCCTAAACCTCTAAGGTTGATGACTACTCTTGTCTAGCATTTCAACATGAGTGTTTTACTCAGCCACTATTATCTCCCCTTGATCTTGAGATCATTTAGGTACTCTTTGATACAAGAATATGTTGGAACTTCCTAAAAACTATCTCAAGGCTTGAAAATGAGAACACATATTAAGTTGTGTGTGCAACTCTCTGCCCATCCATTATATACTCTTGCACCTAAAATAGTAATGATATGGAATACTCTAGTGTGGACATGTGGCCATCATGCACACTCATTCCCATTACCTTTCAAATACCTTAGGATATCCCCTGAGCTAGAGACCTTGGCTATGACTAGCCCTTGTCCCACACATACATGTGATGGTCTCTGTAGACCAATGTCTAAAACTCTCTCCCCCTTCTAAAGATCATTTTCCTCAATGATCAATGAGCAAAAGTACTTGAAAACTAGGGCTTTTGATTCCTAAGTAGAGTTTGTAAGCAATAATCCTCTCTAGGCTACTAGATACTCTAGGATGACATGATTTCTCAACCATTTCTATTTCCAATCTAGTATCCTATATGGAGAATGATATGTGATATCACTTTCCTACAAAGAAGAAATAACCTCTATTAGATTATCCTCCCTAGAAATAAACTTTCTAAGTTTATTGACATGAAACATTGAATGGAATCTACGAGAGGAAGCTCTAATCGGTAAGCAACATCACTAAGCTTCTTAACTATCTTCCAAGATCTAGAGAACCTTGGTGAAAGCTTAGTACACTTCTGTTGGAACTCAAGATCAAGCACAAGCATGGAAGCACATCAGAAAGGTGGACACACACAAGAAGAAGGAGCAAGTAGGGAGCTCCATGAAGTACATGTCAACTCTTCAGAAGAATCCCCTACAAAAATAATGATTTCCATCACTAAAACCATTGTAAATACCATTTTCTATTTTTATAGCTCCATTTTGTGCAAGCCGAGGAGTGTTGGAACTCAAGGTCAAGCACAAGCATGGAAGCACATCAGAAAGGTGGACACACACAAGAAGAAGGAGCAAGTAGGGAGCTCCATGAAGTACATGTCAACTCTTCATAAGAATCCCCTACAAAAATAGTGATTTCCATCACTAAAACCATTGTAAATACCATTTTATTTTTGTAGCTCCATTTTGTGCAAGCCGAGGAGTCCTTGAGCTTGAGGAGCATTAGAAGTATCATCCTACCAATTTTCATAATTTTTAGACTCCGTTTGAGCCTTCAAATAAGCCCTAGAACCTAATTTTTAACTAGGCCGGACACTAGGTCTGGACAGGGCCAAAACTAGTCCAAAAACTATAAAAAGAGCTTGAGAGCTCATTTTTGAGGCTAGCTTCTTGTAGATTTTAGTTTTGTAATAGATTTCTTTTGTAATCAAAGTCCTTCCATTGTTCCTCTCTATGATCTTACCGTGTGCGCGTGTGTGTGTATGCGTGTGCATGTTTGTGTGCTTTCACTCACGCACTTGTGCCTTCACTTGCTCGTGGTCTTCATACCGGTCCTCACGTCTCCGCGGATTGACAAGTAAAGGAGGTGGTGCTTACGCTTGAGCTACACCAAATTTTGGCGTTGTTGCCAGGGAGAGAGCTTCGAGGACGAGCGTTGTGATGGTAAGATCGTAGATTTGCGACGTTGGAAGGTAAAAAAACTGTCATTTTTGTTCATTTTTTGATTTTTCTTCTTCATCTTCATCATCATCACCATCTCCATCTTCTTCCATCTTCTTCTTCATAGAAATCTCTTGTTTTTTATTGCATTTTCATCATTTTCATACCATCTTTCATGCATTATTGTGCGAGGAGGAGTTAGGAAGTGCAAGAGAGTGCAAGCGCTATGTTTTTTCATGATTTTCTGCACATGCGGAGCTCGCCATTGCTTGGCGCTCAGAAATTCAAAGTTCCCGCCAAAAAATACGATTTTGTGATGAAAATCGCGATTCTGTGAAAATTCAAATTTTTTTGAAAATCGCGATTCTCTGTTTCCTGCCTAAAAGCCTTTTGAAAAGAACATGATTCTGTGGTCATTCTCAGAATCGCGATTCTGTGGTTGTGCTCAAAATCGCGATTCTCTAAATTTCTGAAAACCACGATTCTGAGACAAAATCGCGATTTTCAAAACACGATTCTGTGAAAACAGGATTCTGTGAAAACACGATTCTCTGCTCAAAATCGCAATTCTCAAAAACACGATTCTCTGCTCAAAATCACGATTCTCACAAATCACAATTTTCAGCAAAAACACGATTCTGTGAAAAGACAATTTTGTGAAAAGACAATTCTGTGAAAACATGATTCTCTGCTCAAAATCACGATTCTTAAAAACACGATTCTCTGCTCAAAATCGTGATTTACAAATCACAATTTTCAGCAAAAACACGATTCTGTGAAAACACGATTCTCTGTTGGCAATCGCGATTTTAAAAAACGTGATCCTCTGCTCAAAATCGCGATTCTCACAAATCACGATTTTCAGCCAAAAACACGATTTTGTGAAAACACGATTCTCAAGGTACACAATCGCGATTCTCTGATTTCACACAATCACGATTCTCTGATTTCACATAATCGCGATTCTCTGATTTCACACAATCGCGATTCTCTTGGTTTCACAGGATCATGATTCTCTGATTTCATACAAAATCGTGATTTTTCCATAAGTGCCTGTTTGCCTATTTTGACCCCCAAGAGCCTGATTTGACATAACTTTTTCATCCAAAGTCCATTTTAACAAAGTTGTATTACCTGTTATGGTGGATGATATGCAATTTTTGGAAACATTCTTTGTCATGGATTGTATAGATGAAGACTTGGTCATTGGCACCCAAAGGTTCATTACACAAAATTATCAAGAATTTGAGGTGTCTTCTCCACCTATTACCTGTGCTTCTACATATATATCTATGGAAAATCCTAATTACTATCCACCTTATGATAATTGGGGACAAAATCATCTTTTCAAAGAGTGTGCTTTTCATGAAAAAATTTTCTTTCTACTCATGTTTTTGAATCTAATCCTTCTTTGAGTAAATCACAGGAAACCTTGGAGAATGGAGAAATGGAGGACTCAAAGTGTTTGGGGGATGTGGAAGGACCCTCTCTTCCTGTAAATTTGGATTCCCCTCATGAAACAGTAAGCAGGGATGATCTACACTCGTATGATCAAGAAGGAGATGATCAAGAAATACCAGGTATCATTGATGTGGAGGATAATGTCAAATCGATGGTCAATCATGACAATGCATCACCCATTTGTACATCTAGAGATTCAATGTGTAATACAGATAAATGTATCGATGAATCTCTAGATCAATCTCCAACAACACTACCCATTGACCCCTTGCATAAGTCTGATGCATGTATAGAAGATCAACCTTTGTTGCATTCCCCATGTAAAGATGAGTTTTCTCAAAAAACTCGCCTAGAAGGCCCAAAAGACCCTTACATCAAGAAATAGAAATCACATTTTCTTGGTAATATTAAGAAAATTTGGGTGGCCAAGAAATTACTTAGAGCCCAACCGAATCGCACTATGATATGGGTACCAAAGAAAGCCCTTGTACAAAATCAGCCCCCTCACACTAGACTTCAAAATCTATGGTCTAGCCCTACCATGAATTATCTTCAAGAAAGACCACTTCCAATCGAAGGACACAAAGCAATCAAGCCAAAACTCAGAAAGAATCTAGGGGGGGACTTCAAGGCAACAACCTGCACAACAAAGACACCAAGGCGAGGTAAGGGACTAAATCAAGCACAGAGCTCCAAAAAAGATCAAAGAACCTCTTCTACAAGGATATGGGTATGAAAACCAAAAGCATCGGTAGGCCCCACAGAACCACAGTGCCAACCACGCAGGATCAAAGCCTCAAGAAAGCGTCCAAACATGGAGCCGGCAAAGGAGATCACTAAACAAGCGAAGACCAATCTCAAATGGATCCCTATAAGGAGGAAGTATCAATTGTCATTTGGGGATCCAATGGATACTTCTAACAAAGGCTGCCATAGCATCTGCAAATAACATCGAAAGCCTCGACGAGCGACAACCATGTGCTCCTTGCACAACCCTATCTTATGCACCATTCAGGTCATGCATTTCCAAAGTATGCATTATTATAGGGCCACATTACATGGCCGTGCATAGACACATTTGAGAGTCCCATGCACAAGAGCACATTGACATACGTCAACTATGTTTTTTGATACTAACATTTGTCTTCTTGCTTATGACATGGTAGTATTAAAAAAAAAAAGAGAGAGAAAAAAAAGAAAAAAAAAGGAGCTTGTTCCCAGGTTTGGTTTATGGAACATGAATAAGTCATGCTTAGTTGAAGGTGGAACCATGGCTTGGATAGAAGTGTGTCTCGGCTAGCAGCTACTATTATTGTTGCCTTATCTGGTAGATGTCAAACACTTGGTAGGAACATGGCATCCACAACTATTGTTTCCCCTTACCATGGTAGGAGGGAAGAGTTTGAAGGTGAGAAGGCTCCTGCTTAGGGTGAGCTAAAGAGAAGGTGTGAAACTAAGCTTGGTATACTTACCCAATGATGTTTGCCAAGGAATATAAAGAAATTCAATTCTCAATATTTGGCAAATGTTGCTTTGAAGAGAGGGGATAGGGCACGATACTCAAAGAGTTTCATCAGTGATCCATCAACATGGACACTCATCGACAATGAAAGACGAGCTGATGGTCCATCACAATGCTGGGTGTACAACATGAAGAGCAGACTATCAATCGACCTTTCATGGTAAGAATCCTCTACTTGGGTATCACGACAACACTGCTAGATTAGGAAACCTCTTCATCAGCATACCCTTGAGCAATCCGCTCAAGACCTACTTTCTTGCACCATGTTTTTCTAATGCATTTCCCCAGTATGCATGCATAGGGCTACATGACAAGGCCATGCACAAGGCACATATTTTCTTCAGCCCATGCACCAATACATTTACCCATCATTCAATATGGGTTACGAGTACTTGACACGAGTACAATGAACATCACCTTTGGAAGTTCTTTAGGATATCACAGGGACAACATCAATACCTAGGAAGCAAGTCGAAGCCCGCAGTTGCTCCAACTCAACCTTGACAACCTCTTTTGAGCAACGAGCCAATTTTTGGGAGCTCACAAGGACATTGTCTCGCTAGAATCCAAGGAAGCAACACATACCAAAGAACTAAGCCTTACAATAACTCACAATGACAAAGGAAGAATCAGACAACCGAACCTGCTACAATAGATAGATAGAAGGATCTTGTTCACACAGGATGGACACTACCTCTCAAAGTGCTACATGGAACAACCACTACAACAAGGGTCTGTCAGGGACGACAGACTCGAGAGGGGGGGGAGTGTTGGAACTCAAGGTCAAGCACAAGCATGGAAGCACATCAGAAAGGTGGACACACACAAGAAGAAGGAGCAAGTAGGGAGCTCCATGAAGTACATGTCAACTCTTCAGAAGAATCCCCTACAAAAATAGCGATTTCCATCACTAAAACCATTGTAAATACCATTTTCTATTTTTGTAGCTCCATTTTGTGCAAGCCGAGGAGTGTTGGAACTCAAGGTCAAGCACAAGCATGGAAGCACATCAGAAAGGTGGACACACACAAGAAGAAGGAGCAAGTAGGGAGCTCCATGAAGTACATGTCAACTCTTCAGAAGAATCCCCTACAAAAATAGTGATTTCCATCACTAAAACCATTATAAATACCATTTTCTATTTTTGTAGCTCCATTTTGTGCAAGCCGAGGAGTCCTCAAGCTTGAGGAGCATTAGAAGTATCATCCTACCAATTTTCATAATTTTTAGACTCCGTTTGGGCCTTCAAATAAGCCCTAGAACCTAATTTTTAACTAGGCCAGACACTACGTCTGGACAGGGCCAAAACTAGTCCAAAAACTATAAAAAGAGCTTGAGAGCTCATTTTTGAGGCTAGCTTCTTGTAGATTTCATTTTTGTAATAGATTTCTTTTGTAATCAAAGTCCTTCCATTGTTCCTCTCTTTGATCTTACCGTGTGCACGTGTGTGTGTATGTGTGTGCATGTTTGTGTGCTTTCACTCACGCACTTGTGCCTTCACTTGCTCGTGGTCTTCATACTGGTCCTCACGTCTCCGCGGATTGACAAGTAAAGGAGGTGGTGCTTACGCTTGAGCTACAACTTCCTTGTGGATAGTGAAGTAGATCTAGTTGGCACTTGAGGAAAATCTCTATCTCCTTTTGCAAAGACTCTGGAGATCTCTTCCTGTCAGCATATTCTTTTGCCCTATCAGGTGCTTACTGCACCTTGGCTTTAGCTATTTATGATTTTTTTGGAAGATTTTCTAGGAACTCCAAAGCACTAGGACATTTCTTTGACATGTCTATGGTACTAGGAGTAGTGGGATTCATGCCATAATTCATTTCAGAACGATACATCCCTATCATTTTATGAGGTTTATCATTATAAGCAACTCTACTAACGAAACATAACTATCCCAATCTGTCTGGCTCTCAGATACATATGCTCTCAACATGTAATCTAGAATCTGATTGACCCTCTTCGTCTGACCATCTGTTTGTAGATGGTCACCACCACTCATTTTTAATGACACTTCCAATTTACCGCATACAAACTTTCAAAAGTGTCCTATGAATCTAACATCCCTATCTAAAACCATGGATGTCGATAACCCATGCAACATGAAAATATCCTAGATAAATAGCTCTACTACTTGTGGAGCTTTTACCATCTCATGCATGGGTATGAAATGAGTCATCCTAGTTGTGCTTTGGAATCTATAAAGGATCTAAAGACCTAGTGTCTTAACCCTTTCTACCTTGTTGATGTGGCACATAAAGCATTGTTGAACATATGTGTGGACATATCTAGCTAATCCAGACCACCAAAATGTTTCTTCTAACAAGTTGAATGGTGTTGTCAACACCAAGATGCCTTGCACAAGGAACATCATGGTTATCATGCATGAATTTTCTTCTCAGATACCGAGAATCTGGTATACAAATGTTTCCTTTTCATTTAACTATTCCACTCTCCATTGAGAAATTGGAAAATGGACTTGACTTGTTTGTTTAGGGGAGGAAACAACTCAAACTATCTCATGTCATATAATAGAGTCATCACTGATGGCTCCAATGATTTGAAACAAGTGCAGATCTTCCACTTGTGCTTCCTTTATTTCTTGAAGAAATGAGCTTTCTAGTCTTCTAAAGTGCATTTGATACACTATCCGTCATAGTGCATTAGCTACAACATTTTCTTTGCCTCTTCTATACAAGATTTCCATGTGAAAATTCTGCATGAGCTCAATTCAATGAGCATGTCTACCTCAAAGATCTGGCTGACTACAAAAATACATGAGTGTATGGTGATTTGTGTCCACCATAAAGTTTGCACCATAAGATAGTGTCTCCATAATTTAAGAGCATGCATAGCTACATACAAATCTTCTTCATGCACTGGCCAATTGCACAATGCACTACTCGACTTTTTCCTTTCGAAAGCTATTCGGCTGCCATCTTGGCTCAAGACAGTTTCTATGGCCATGCCACTAGCATCTGTCTTCAAATCAAATGGTTTTTGTGGATCTACCACTTTGAGTATTGGAGCCTGTGAAATGGCTTGGTTTAGTGTATCAAAGCTTTCTTGTTGATGTTGCTTCCATGCAAAGGGTTCTTTGCTTTGAAGCACATTCATCATAGGTATTGCTATTGATGAATAAGGTGAAATGAATTTCCAATACAAACCAAAAATTCCTAGAAATGATCATAGCTACCCCCCATAATGAGGAGTACACCATGCTAGAATAACTAGGACCTTCTTGGGATCCATTTGAACCCCATCCATTGATACCACATGCCCTTATTTACCACTAGTCTTAAGTGACTTTCATGCTCATGTATAGACCTACTATAGAACAACAAGTAATCTACAAAATCCACAACACATGTTCCAATGAATGGATGTAAAATATCATTCATTAACATCATGAAATTAGCAAGCATATAAGTCAAACCAAATGGCATAACTAAATACTCGTAATGCCCAAAATGGGTCCAAGAAGCTATTTTATATAGATCCTACTCCCTACCTCTAATTTGAAGGTAGCCGCTTTTGAAATCTATTTTCTATATACAATTGCACCTCTTAGAGTATCAAGGAGATAATCTATCCTTAGCATGGGATACCTATGCTTGATGGTAATATTATTGAGTGCTTTGTAGTCGATGCACATCCTATAAGATCCATCTTTCTTCTTCACTAGAAGAATTGGTGCTGCAAAGAATGAATAGTTGGGTCAAGACCTTTGTCCATATACTCATCCACAAGCTCATACAAAATGGTGGTCTAGTGGTCTGAATTGCTCACGATAACAATTCAATCCTATGCTGCAATTTCCTATAAGGAGGTAAACCCAAAGGTAATTGTTAAAAAAAGACTCTTGGAATTCTACTCTTACTTTATGTGAAAGTACTTTAGCATTCCAATTGGAGTTTCCTTAACTACAAGAATCCATCACTACACAAGATAAATACACAAAATACAAAAAATAAGTATGCTTACAATCAACCTTGAGCAACTTGGTTCTAGTAAGCAATCGTGTCCCTTGGAGATCTAGTTCTCCACAAATCAGTAATCCCCTTCCCTCATGCTCAAACTAGTAAACATCTGAAACAAATTCTATGACTGGTCATTTCCTAGCATGCAACTTCTTACTTTGGTTTACACCAAAATGGGCCAATCATGTTATCTCAAAATCAAATCTATCATCATAGGACTAGATCTAGATGGGTAGACCAAATACTCATCAGGCCCCATGTCTCAATACCCTTCTTGTCAGTTAACTCCATTGTCTAGGAATACTCTTATTGCATAGTGTCTAAGCCTAACCGTCTAAGAAGTCAAGAACTAATTATGTATGGACCTAGTATCAAAAAGAACCTTGACATGTTGTCTTTCCATGACTCCCCTCATAATAATGAGTTTGTATGAGGAAACCGGTAACCTTTCTATGCCATTGGTGAAAGCATAGCATGTTGCACAAAAGAACCTTCTTCGTGACCATCATGGCCACTATAGTAGATGATATCTGAGATGGGAAATCTCCAAAATCCTCATTTGCATCACTCCCTATCTATGTGGGGTTTATTACTATGGTGGTTGATATCTTTTTCTAATTAGGATATCTTTAATTGATGTTGTCCTTAGCACCCATAGCATAATCATTCCTTCATTGCCTTCTCTTTTTGATGAGGGTTAAGGATAGACTTGTTATAAGCCCTCATAGCTAGAGCACGCACCTTTCTCTTAGCTCCAAAAAATGTTTTGGTCATGTGCACCTACTCGGCCTCTTTCTGAGGCTAGGCACTAGTCAAGATAGGAGTACTAGTGGAAAAGGGCTGAATCATCTTATTCCATGAGGATCTTTGTCCCTATGAGCCTATGCCCCTATTTCCATCCTCATAGACTAGAGCCATCTCTATGGCTTGTGCCAACGAGTGACACCTCTCCTTTCTTACTAAAGGTCTAATTGTTTCTCTAAGTCCCAAGACAAATTTGTGGACTTGGAGAAACTCTAGAATAGACTGAGGCACTTTAATAAGTACCTACCTACACTTATCTGCATAGTCATGAACTGTTTGGTTTTTTTTATTGATGAAAAACTAAGTATCTAGTTCCTTGGACCTCTCATCTCTTGACACAAAGTTTTTTTTTTAATTACTTTAAATTGTTCCCAATTAGAGGCCTCCTTCTTGTCATGTTTGATTTTACACACCACCTATGGGCAACGTCCATGAGGTTATAGTTAGACTACTAAATCTTGTGCCTATTATCCATGGTATGGCATAATCAAAACCACTGCCTCACTTGCTAAGCCACTACTCAACAATATCAATAGTTCATGCACTAGTCTTACATATGTGTAAGGTTTTCTACTTGTCTTTTGTTGGATGTTTTGTATGTCTCTTGATTTTAAAACCATTTGTATAATTTGGCATAATTTTTTATCTTAAAGTGGAGCCAAACTACACCACTAGAATCAAATCAAGATAGAATATATGGTCCATGGCCTCTATTTTGTCATTTCTTCCCCACATTCTTCTTGAAATCTTTCATCATTCATAGGCATATCATAATATGCTCTTTGTATATTTTCTATGCATATATTCCACTGACAACTTGATGTGCTCATGTACCCAATCTCTCCAAGCAATCTGATCGAGAAGTCCTTGAACTCTCCACTCTTGATTTTGTAAAATTCGTAATGTAGGAATGAAAAAATACAAACATAGAACAATCTTGAACATACGCAAGACCAAAAGGTATTTCTCCTATACATGTCTTATAAGAAAATATATGAGGCCAAAGACCACAATATGATTGCTTATCCCAATTTGATCTCTTATTGCTCACTATCTTCATTAATATATTATAGAAAAATCTATTCTTACATTCTACTAATTCATTTTCTTATGGATGATGAGTCCTTGATAAGCTATGAACTACCATGAAATATCTTGGTAATTTGGACTACTTCCCTTACAAAGTGATTTCCCATACCATTCACCAATCCAATTAGCAATCTATATCCTAAGAAAGACGTACTTAAATAAGAACTTTTTTGTGTTTTGTGCATCATTTTTCACAAGTGCATTTGTTTCTATCCAATTTGTCAAATATCGGTTGACATTATAATATATTCAACATAAGAACTTTTGATGGATATCTTATTGTCCAATAATACCTAATCTTTACTTCAAAAAAGCTCTTCCACTAATTGGGGATGTTACAAGTAGTGTCATAAGAAAATATGACACTACAATGTCCTTATTTAATATACTAAAAAACATTATTACTTCATATTGAAAAATAGTTTTAAGAAAACCTTCATGCACCATTACACTATAATTTAAAAATCCAAAAAATTAAATAAGTAAAAGAGTGATATTTTTTTGAAAAAGATAATAAATAAAAAAGTAAATGTAATATAAATCTTGGCTCTTTATTTCTTCAAATTTTGCATAAATACACAAAATTATTTTTCTATACATCATTAACATTCATCAAATCATTTGGTATGTCTGTCATAGACCCACAAGCCCAAAAGGAGATGCTTACGAGCTTTAAGTGGGTTATTGAGATGTCTCAAGTTATCAACCAAGTATCTTACCCATCTTGTAGTTAGATATTTAGTTTTGAATCTTTAGTTCTTGGGGTTCTTGTTGAAGCATTTGGAGAGTTCTTGTCTCTCAGCTTCCTCTTGGCAAAGCACTTCCACATCATTCATCAAAAGGGAACGTGCTATCTTCAAACCCATTAGCTCTTGTTGAAGGTCAACAATTTCCTTATGAGCTTCTTGCAACTAGAGGTAGTGCTTAGTAATAGCTCATTCATGTGAGCCAAGATGTGTGTAATTTTTCTTACCTTGGGTGGAGTCTAGAGAATAGTTTTATATTAATGAAATGAGTGTATTTTTCTCAATTTGAATTGTGGACTTTGATGTGCTTTCTTTGTGTAATGTGGAGACATGCATTGGAAAGGATGTTGGGGCACATATGGGTAAGGTTGCATAGATAGTGGTGACTTGGATTGTTATGTTAGTCATAGAATTAGGTGAAATCTCCATGGTTAGGGGTGAAGTTCTTTGACAAACAAATTCCCCCTATGGCTTCTTGTAGCTCAGTTTAATGGAGATTCTGCAAACAACATACGTTTTGATTCGTGGGGTGAGGATATCCTAGATGTATCCATTATATCTAAATCTAAAATGTCAATCACTTGGGGTATTAGTAAATTTATTGGTAAATCTAGCTATGAAGATATACTTAGTTCTTCTTTTGTGGTTTCATATTGTGTGGTTATACACCCTTTGTGTGTACATGAATGCACATCAAATACATTCCTTTCTTCTAATATGAGATGTATCCTCATCTGATTACTTAGCAATTATTATGAACACTTGGTGTGAAGATCTAGCCTACATCCGTCTTATAGGCTCTAGTGTTATTTGTTCCAGAGCGATAGGTTTTGTATAGGCTCACTCTAAGCTTTGATTCCTTATATGGCCTTGTGTGCTTGATGAATATGTCCATTTTTCTTCAATACTATTGGTAGTAATTCTTTCTCCAATGTGTTTTGAGGTATACATCAATTTCATTGTTATTTTGTATGGATGATTGTTTTGGTCATCCCTTCTTGTTTAAGCTTGATCACTTCATCTTTTAGGCTAACTAAGGATGTTCTTGGGGTATCATGTGATGCTTGTTCAGATGATGATGTTCAAAAAAATTACCCTTGTGCTACCTCTTCAATGGATTGGTATGCATCCCTTTTGTGTCATAGCTCCACTTCTTCTTCCTCAAGTGGTGCCCCCTTCTCTTCCTCATCATCTCATCACCATGATTCACTTTGGATCCTTGATGTGAAGATTCTTCCGAGGTTTGTGATTTCTCTGACTTGACCTCACAATTTGTTTCTTTGCTCTTGTTTAGATAGAGTAGAGATACAACTATGTTTCCCAAGCTATAGTATTCTCAATTTACACTCTTAAGTAGTGAGTGCTAGTGTGAAATTCCAATCTCTAGCTAAATCTATTTGAATTATCCTAGTTAGAGCTAACATTCCCAAGATTATTTTCTTTTTGCTCCATCTTGCATTTGTAGATTCTATATGTTCAAAGATCCATGCAACTACATCCACTATCTTGCCGAAACCTATAGCATACATAAGTCCATGTCATACTCTTTTGTGGAGAAAAATCTATTGGCCTTGACTCGATAAATAGAAGTGTTGATGGATCAATCTAAGTTCAAGGTCCAACTCTATATTTATAGGGTCAGTGAATTCCTTTACATTCTTTGATTTGTCAAAGGTAGGTACATTGATATCATTGATATTTTTTCTGCCCTATTTAATTAATGGAACATCTAAAATGAGGTCTAAAGTCATGTAGACTATGACCATTTGTCTTGCAAAACTAGATAATATGAAAGTTGGCCTTCATTTTCTCCCTTGCTCCATTTTGAATGTGGTTATCATTTCTATGACCCTTCCAAACTTAGGTTTCATTATAGCTAATTGCATGAACTTGGCACATCTTGGTGAATCACATGCCTTGATGAGCTATGGCATTTGTTTCTTGAAATGAAGCTTACAATTATGCCCATGGGCTTCTTGTTGATATACAAAAATGGGTTCCTTCCCACTTCATATGCTTAATTTCTTTTAACCACTACTATCACTCTAGGACAATGGCGAGTACCACATTGAGGAGCTCAAATCTCGTAATTATCAATCCATGGAGACGTGAGGAGGATATGAAAATTGTGAGCAAGTGATCTGAGTGAAGGTGAAGGTGAGAAGAATGCAAGATGCACACACACACACACACAAAGAAGAGGCAAAGAGTAAGAAAAATGGAATGTAGACTATTTCAATTACAAGAACCCTCAATGATCTTACAAGCTTTCTTTCCCAAAATGACTAGCCAAAAACTCACCAAAAAGTGAGCTCTCTAGCTCTATTTATGGTTTTTGTCTAATTTTGGCTGGTTTCAAAAACAATGTTTGGCATAGTAAAAAATCATGTCCTAAAGTTAATCGGGGGGCTCAAATGATCTCTAAAAAGTGTGAAATTTGGTACATAGTTATACCTGAGTTCCTTAATCTTGAGGACTCCTTTTGTTTCACAAAATGGAGTAAGTATTTAAAAAATTAGGTTTTTGTTTTTTGTATATACAAGGATAGAGATAAAAATCATTGTTTTGTATTTGAGTTGTAGGAATTACATATTCTACTCCCCATTGACCTTTGGATTAGACTTTGCACTTTTTGGTTTATGAACTTCCTCATCTTTGGGGAGAGTTGGCTTCGCTTTGGCTATTGGATCCTACTTATCCTTGGGCAACACTCCCCCCCCCCCTCCTCTCACATCTATCATCCCTAACCGACATTTGAGCTTGGGAGTTATCAATGTAATTTTGCAAGAGATGTATCACTAATGATTGCTTTGATATGCATAAGTTCTTGGACAAATCTGCCTTTAGACGTTGCTATTCTATCACCCTAGGTGTGTTAGGCTCAGTTTTGTGGGATTGTTTCAAATATTGGATAATCTCACATGCAAACAAGTGTAGCAGATTGGTCGGCCTTGAATTAATATCTTGGAGTGATACTCCTAGAATCCTGTAGTGAACATGTCTTGAAGGGTTTGTTTGTAGCATACAAGGAAACATTTGATTTGGCTGTGACATGCATAAAAGGCTTTGACTAGAGGATTACTATTCATATCATAGACCAAATCTATGTTGTCATTTTCAAAACCTAGTGCATTTACATGAGGGTACCTAACGTTTTTGAAGACCTTAAAAGTTGTAAGCATCACATCAAACGTCTTCATGCACAAATGTGGTGCAATGTCTAGAATTTTCAAAAGTTGGGGGAGCCAATGGTGAATTGCAATGGTCATATAGGACACTCATGGTGGTCCCTATGGTGGAGAAAAGTATGGATAATTAATCTCATCGACACAATTTGTGTTATTTTGGACTATAATACCAAAGTCTTTTCAACTACGCCTCCTTGGTACTCGTCCATAACATGGATTATAGAGAATGTGTAATGGTGCTTTAATCCACTTTTGAAGCATTTCGAGATGATCTCTTAATAATTGTGCATGCCAATTGGCTTGAAAAATAGGTCCTCTCTTTGTAGCAACTAGAATTGGGTGGAAAATGTAGGTCTTTTGCCAACTATTCATTCTACATATGCATTGTTTTCCTCTAAAAGCACAAAATAATGAAAGTACTGTAATCCATGACATTTTATTTAGTTTCCCTCAAAGTTCATCTAGTTTCCTTGAGAGTGATATGGGTACTATCCGTTGGTTGATATGTGGTTGCTTGTCAACGAGATGTGCCCTTCAAGAATGCAAGCTCCTATATGAGCTTGTCATGCTCACTTAATATATTAGTGTAATCTTCTAATATCATCTTGATTGCATCTGGGGGGACTGCCTAAAAACGTGAGGGGCTTATTGGTGCAATGCTAGTCATTTCCATGGCCTCCTGAAAGTTTTCCTGATTATATTTTTGTAGACATGCATTTTCCTCTCGTGTTGTTGCTAGGCTACAGAGCAACCCCATATTTTGATTGATCTTAGCATTGTGCTCCATATCAACTCAAAAGTTATCTTCCAATTGTGTGAATGCTTTTTTATATTGCTATTCTAGTTGTCCTTCCAATAGAATGTAGGCATCTTTCAGTGTGGTGTACCATGCATTAAGGGATGTATTTTCCACAATTAGTACATTTACTTGAGTTTCTAGGGATGCTACTTTGGCCTTTAAGTGATCGTTGAGTTGACCCAAGGCCAGGTGCTCTTCTCAAGTTTGATTCATACAAGAGAACATGTGCAAACAAGATTATCCATTCTCGATGTAGAGAAGACTAGATTTGTATGCATAAATGCTAGTGTATGGCTTGGAAATCCAAAGGTGGTGGGAATCAAGGATGGGAATAAGTGTATGTTGGTGCATGGTGGTGGAGGGGGAATGGGAGAAAAATGGTGGAGGAGAAGTAGGGGGAGGGGGTGGGACTGGGGTAATGTCAGTGATATATCCATGGGTTTAGTTACATTTTATTGTGATGCAAATATGTTGAAGACATGGATGGAATACGTGTAACTCTAGAAGAAATTCATTTAGTGGTGTGTACAAGTTGGAAAATGGGTTTAGTTGGTGGAGGTAAAAAATTGATAATGGAACTAAACAAATAAGTCCATGTATTTAGGACAAAGGTGGGTATTGATGTAGTTAATTGAAAATTCTGAATGGGAGGATGTGTAGGTGGTGGAGGGGCTACTATTATAGGTACAATGGGTTTTTTAGTAGGGGTAACTTGTCAAGAGGTAGTGAGAATTGATGGGATGGTTTTGTTGGGGGGGGGAGCTTCGAAATTGGAGACGATATACTCAAACATTTTGCTAGTGGTTAGAGGGGTGAGTGAGTTGTGGTGAAGGTAGAAGTGTCGATTGGTGAGATTGCAGGTAGGGTATGTCCTCTAAGAGTTGATCTACATGAGAAATTTGTATGTATAGGTACATGGATGGTGGATCTGATGGTGGTTTGTTGGCATACTCTTTGTTGATCATACCTAGTTGGTGGTCGCTTCATAAGGAATCAAAGTGCATCGATGAACCTAACAACTTCCATAAGGAAATGCATAGTTTTGATGAAGGCTTCATTGAAACCGCTATTAGTGAGCTCTTGTTCTAATAAAGCATGCCTCCTTTCAACATTTATCTAATTTCTTGCTTGAACTTCTTCCATCCTATTCTACGACCATTGTAGTGTCTATGTATACATAGGATTCACATTTGATTGCTTGTCTTCTTCATCTTGTTCATGTTGCTGCTCGTCATGTTGTTCTCTTTCTTTTTCCCTTTCTATGTGTGAGCCTAGGTAGCTCGTTCATTCATATTGATGTGGGAAAAATTGCATATTCAAAAATTGGAAGTCCATATTCAAGGGATCCAGGATCTCAAAGTTAAAGGTTGGACATAATTCGATTGTGACTATATCGATGAGTAGAAATACAAACCCTTCAGCCATAGTGGGTTCTGCCTTGATGGTGTCTACTTCCACCATGGTTTATTCTTGGGTGATTTATCCTTGGGTTTCAACAGTTACTAGGTGAGGTATCTAGATGGTGAATGAGAGTACTATTGGTGTAGCTCGTGTTGGAGATGGTTGGGGACTAGGTGATGTCTCTGTTGGTTATAGGCATATAAAAGTGCCACACATTCTCTTTTTTTTATGAGATGTTGATCATCTTCCATCTTTGAATGGTTGAAGCTTGGTTCAAGTTAATGCCCTTTCAATCTATATGTCATAATTTAAACACATAAATAGAAGTTTGGTAATGGTGCAACAAGCATTCAATACTTGCTTGTGGGGCCATCTAGCATTACGTGTGTATAGCTCGTCTGTGATCCACATAGGTAAGTTGATGTAGAGTGAAAGATTCTATGCCACATAAAAACTAAATGAGGTCTTCTTGTGTGGTCATGAAAATCAATCTTCGCCAGGGAATGCAAAATGTTGCATACAGATTCTCAATGTAATGGACAAGTTGGGTGTTATTGCGAACATTTGAGACGACATCAAAACCTCACTTTTCTTCATTTCCTCTAGAACAAATTCTTCCTTGTTAGATGGAATATGTGTTCCAAACATTCTTAATGCTTCTCCAACAAGTTTGTGGGTGAGCTTGAATTTCTACAATTTTTGGTCAAGGAGGAGTGATGGCAACACAAAGATGTCTGTCATGTCTTTGTCCACACCCACTTGCAATATGTGTATCAAAGGTAGCATTTGTAAAAAAAGGGTTTAGGTAAAGGTGCAGTGAAGTAATATGCTAAACTAGCATTGACCCAAATGGTTGCAACTCATCCGATTTTTGTAAGGACTTAAACTCTTTCATGAAGAATTGGAATCTTCCCCAACAATTTTTAGATTTTAGCTTAGACTCCCAAATGTATTTGGCATCTATGGTAGGACCAACCAGCCCCTAAAACCAATGCCGCTTTACATGAACCCTATCGTTGTAGTTCATGGCTAGATCTTCAATCAAAATTTCCCCTTGGAAATCTACAAATTTTGGTAGTAGGAGGAGGGGATATTCCTCAATGGTCCATCAACCTACGGCTTGGTCCATCAGTCTATGGCTTGGTCCTACTCTTGTAGTGATGGTTGTTTGTATTTTGAGTGCTTTTGAATACTAAGATCTACTAACAAAAGGTAAACATATTAATATTGAAACATAATTTGGTCCTAGTATGGGAAGACCTCATTCCATTTCCAATATTGACATGAATCCTATTGATAATCATAGGCCCATAACCACATTTTTCTAGCTTATGAACATGTTGCTTTAGGGTCTACACCAACACTAAATTGCTAGCTTTTAAGCCTTTGTCTTTCACGTGTGCATCAAAATAAGCTTTTTTTCTTTTCTTCATTGCATAGATGCCTGTTGTTGCACATAACTTTGTCTCTCCTAGAACTTCTAGATCCATAACTCTAGAGGATAGTTTGTGTCATATACATTGATGCTCTTCTACTACTTTCAACATTGGGACTGGGCCTTCCCTTTCCTAAAAACTACTTCAAAATCGTATGCCACTAGTAAGAGAGACCATCTTACTAAGCATGCTATATTACAAGGTAAGAGTGCTTGATGATCCATGAAAAACTTGAAAATATTGGCCAAATAATAGTATCTAAATTTCTTAACCACATAGACTATGCCTAATCCTTCTCTTGAGTTGTCGTGTGATTCCTTTGTGCTGCATTCGACTGTCTACTATTGTAAGCTATAGATAAATCCAAATTTCCTTCTCCAAGTGGTAGCACACATCCAATTACATTGGATGCATGAACATGAACATGGAATGGCTTATTAAAATCAGACATTGTCAATATCAATGTAGAACACGAGCATCTTTTGAGCTCTATGAACGATGTTTTTTAGTCATCATTCCACTCAGATTTAGTTAGGAGATGGTAAAGGGGATTAGTTATGATCGCACACATGTGAATATCAACAATGGGCCATAAAGTCTTATACTTCCTTTATTATTCTAGGTCATGGTAATTCTACCATGGCTCTTACCTTATCCTTATCTATTGATATCCCATTTTCTGAGACTATTGCCTAGGATTTTTCCTCATCCTACCATGAATACACACTTTTCCAAGAGTCAGACACACTTGATGCCACCTACACTTGTCAAATATTTATCTAAGTTCTAGAATATGATTCTATCTTAAGTGGGAATGATCACACATCATCCACATAGATTTCCAAATTGTCTCTTAGAAATTCCTTAAACACTGACACCTTCACTACTGAAATGTAGTAGGTGCGTTGTTCAACCCAAATGGAATCACACAATGTAAGAATATTCCATTCAATGGTGAAATCCATCTTATGTTGGTATTTGGGGATATTACTACTTGATTGTAGCCAAAAAATCCATCATGGAAGCTATAAACTTCTTTGCTCGCTACATGTTCCAATAGAAGTTTAGCAATAGGAAGTGGATAGCTATCTCTTATGGTGGCAACAATAACTTTCCTTCAAGTTAATATGCACATGTAGCTTAAAGTTTTTTTTTTGGGGCACTACCATAGTGGGGGATACCCATTCAATATGCTCAATTTGATAGATAAATCTTGCTACTATCAATATGTCAACCTCTTCTTTTATCTGAGCAACATGAACATCG
>MU260083.1:487500-495000 GCA_020310875.1 Ceratopteris richardii | reverse complement strand
TGTATATGTATATGTATATGTATATGTATATGTATATGCATATGTATATGTATATGTATATGTATATGTATATGTATATGTATATGTATATGTATATGTATATGTATATGTATATGTATATGTATATGTATATGTATATGTATATGTATATGTATATGTATATGTATATGTATATGTATATCTTTTTTCAAGATTTTGTGGCAGCTATAATTAGACGAGAAGAGCTTTCTAACAAGCTATTAGTTGCTAAAAATGCATCACTACACACCAAGTTATGGCCTTCACAAGATGAATATGTCTAAATGTCAAAATAGGAAATTTTGCCTATTTAAGTTAAAGTGCTTATCTAAAAATACAAATTTTCAACTTGGCATGGACTTGCAACAAGAATTCGATGCCATGCATCAAATTGGTGTGTTTTTGGCCACTTTTTGAGCACTTGAAATAGCCCCGTGAACCACAGGTATGAACAAAACCACTTTTATGTGAGAATTCAATGCTAGGCATCGACTTCACACTGAAACTCGATGCCAAACATCAACTTCCTTTAGAACCTCATATTTTCAAGAAGATTTAGCAGTAGATAAAACTCAGAGAATTCGATGCCAGGCATAGAGGTGCTTGGAAAACGTGAACTTTTGAACTCGTTATCACAACAAACAAAGCACGAAGATGGAGGAAAGGGTCTCATACACAGAACTTCTATTAATTCTTCTGATAGCTATGAAAACTCAAAAAACTTTACAGGTGCTTTCTCTCGTAGAGAAGCCCGACTATTTCTCAGTCATACAAAATCTCTCTTTCTCTCTTATTCTCATCTACATCTCACCTCATCAGTTAATACAAACTATCTTATATAGATTTTCTTAATCTCATGACTTTTGAAAAATCTAGAACTAAAGTTAAGTCTAACTTTACAAATATAGTACATGTGTGAATTTGTCCCTTCACATAGCCATGTGCTTTTCTTCTTAGACTTTGACCTTCAAATTTTTGTGCAATTTGTGATGGGTTCTCCAACAAATCCCCCTCAATCACTAATTGACATTTTTTGTTTCTTCATATCATCTTCTTTTCTTTTTACTCCTGCCATGGTTTTGAATCTGCTGGTCTTCACATCATCCAAGATCTTTGTCATTTTATCTACTATCTGGTCCTTTCTAGAAATGTACTCCACTTTATTTTCTTTCTCCATTACCTTTTCTCTTAGAAAATTATATTGTATCTCTATATGTTTTGTTCTTGCATGAAATACTGGATTTGCTGCAAGATAAAGTGAACTCATGTTATCTCCATATATTGTAGGTATACCTTGATTAATGCCTAAGCTTTTGAACAATGTCTGCATCCATATGACCTCCTTAGCTGCTTCTACAAGTCCTTTGTACTCAACTTCAATTGACGATAATGCTACTGTATGTTTTTTCTTTGAACACCAACTTACAAGCTTATCACCAATGTATATCATATAGCCATGAGTTGATCTTCTGTCATCTTGATTACCTGCCTAGTCTGAATCACTATAGGCTCTCAACTTCAAATATGAAGTAAAGAGATAATATAATCATTCCTTTATGGTTCCATTCATATATATGAGAACGCTTTGACCTGCAATCCAATGTGGATCCTTTGGAAAAAGCATGAATTGTGACAGAATTCCCATTGCATAACTAAGACCAAGTCTTGTTAGTGTAGCATAAATCAAACTACCCACAAAAGATTGATACTTCCTCATATCTTTGTATTCTACACCATCATATTTACTGAGCTTGTGATTAACTTCAAGTGGAGTTGAAGCTTCTCTACAATTTTCCATACCAATCTTCTTCAATAGGTTCAGAAGATACCTTTCTTGTGATACATATATGCCATGATCTGTATAAGTGACTTCCATACCAAGAAAGTATGATAACTTTCCTAGATCATTGATCTTGAATTCTTTCTCAAGTAATCTCTTTACCTCCTTAATTCCTTCATCTGAAGTACTTGTGATTATGCTCTCATCTAAATAAATACAAATGTAGATTTTACCTTCCTCTGTTCTTTTAATGAGTAGACTTGGATTTGCTTTTGAACTTTGATATCCAAGATCATTAAGATACTTCAACAATCTAAAATTCCATGCTCTTGGAGCTTGCTTCAATCCATAGAGTGCTGTTCTCAATCTGCAAACAAAATTTGGATACTCAGAATCTTGAGGTTGTTCCATGTATACCTAATCTGATATGTATCCATTCAAGAATGCATTCTTTATATCCAGTTGAATCAAAGTCCATCCTTTTGAATAGCAATGATTGTCCTTATAGTTGACATCCTAGCTACAGGATTGAATGTCTCATCATAATCCATGCCATAAGTTTGGGCATAGCCTTTCACCACAAGTCTAGCTTTGTATCTGGCTATACTTCAATATGCAAGCTTCTTCACTTTATAAACCCATTTATTTCCAATTACTTTCTTATCATTTGGTTTGGGATGAAGTTCCCAAGTCTTGTTCTCCTCTAGTGCATTGAATTCTTCCTTCATTGCTTCTTCCCATTGCTTCTTACCTTTTGATTCATCATACTTCTGCGGTTCTTCATCATCTTTGACCATATATGCATAGTTATTCTAAGTTATGTAAGAAGTATCATAAGAATACCTTTCTGGTTTCTTTCTTGTCCTACTTGACCTCCTTGGATCACATTCATCATATGTGTTTGGATACACCTCTTCATCAAATATAGGAGTTTCTTCATTTCTTCTTGTTAATCCACCTTTTGATGTACTTGCTTGCATATACTCTTCATCTCTATTCACCTACACAATTGATTTTCCTTTCTCACATCTTCTTACCTCTTCTTCAAATTCTTCAACTGTATGACTTTGATCTGCATACCAACTTTTGTGTTCATCAAAAATAACATCTCTAGAAACAAGAAATTGTTTGGTTAAAGGATTCCACAACTTGCAACCCATCTGCTTTTCATCATAACCAATGAACACATATTTCTCTGCCTTTGGTTCAAGTTTATGTCTAAGTTGTGATGGCACATAAGCATATGCAGCTGATCCAAACACTTTACAATGATTTAGTGTTGGTTTCTTACCCCACCAAGCTTCATATGGAGTCATTCCATTTAGAGCGGTACATGGTAATATATTTACAAGATATGTAGCTATATTTATAGCCTCAGCCCAAAGATAATTTGGACATTTCTTCTCTTGCAGCATAGCTCTAGTAAACTCAACCAAAATCTTGTTTCTTCTTTCCGCTACACCATTTTGTTGTGGTGTATATCTGTAGGTTATTTCTCTCTTAATACCTGCATTCCAAAGATAATCATTGAACTCTTGGGACAAATATTCTCCCCCTCCATCAGACCTCAATCTCTTAAGCTTTTGACCTGTGACTCTCTCTGCATATGCATGAAAATGCTTGAAAGCTCCAAACACTTCTGATCTTTCCTTCAAAACTTACAAAGTTATCCATCTTGTAGCATCATCAATGAAAAGAACATAATACCTTGAGCAACTAATAGATGCTTCTTTTGTTGGTCCCCAAACATTTGTATGAATGAGCTCTAGTACTCCATCACGTTTGAATCCTTTCTTCTGAATGGTAACCTGTGTACTTTTCCCATCTAACATGCTTCACATTTATAAATCACATGTTGACTCTGCACATTTGGTAATCCTAGTACAGACTTTTGCAACCATAGCTTTAATTCCTTTTTCATTGAAGTGACCTAATCTCATATGCCAGAGATCAAGTTCTGTAATCACTCATTCACCATGTGTGAGCAAAGCTTGACCAATGTTCCCTTGCACCCTTAAAGTAAAGAGTCTACCTTCTTTCTTACCATAAAAAATCTGATTATATCCATGCTCTAGATCTTCAACAAATACTCCATTTGTAAAACATACTTGAAAACCTTTTCCAACTATGTGTCCACACTAATCAAGTTTTTAGGTATTATGGGAACATACAAAACATTGGTTAGCGAATTTTCTCCACTCTTGCATTTCACTTTTCCAATTGAATGTACACTATGTTTTGAATTATCACATATTTGAACTGTATGAATAGAAATGCTTTTTTTCAATTCTGACATCAATTCTATGTTCCTGACAAATGATAATAACATCTAGAGTCAATGTAAAATACCTTTAGATCTTCTTTATTTGATATGCTGATTGAATTCATCATCAATGATGTATGACTTTCATTTTGTGTGTCATTTGCATAATTGTAGTAGGTAGTGTTGTAGGATTGATTCTGTCCCAAACTTCTTCCTCCACCTCTACCATAGCCTCGGTAGCAAATAATCTGAAATTGTATTATAGATGTAGGCCTTTGTACTTGCATCATTCTTCTGCCAATGCTTTAAAGCATCCAGTTCCTCTTTCTTTGGTCAGCTTTCATCTTCAAATTTTGACTTCTCTTCTTCACTTGTTATGTACACCATGAGATCCTTACTCATAAGTAAGGCTTCCATTCTCATTACCCATGCAGGATAATTATCTCTGTCCACTTTGTCAATGGAGATATGATCTGCCATAATTCTCTACTTCTACTTCAACCTGTGAGTTTAAAGGATAAAGAATAATACCTTTTGGAGTTCTTTGTGTATGAATATACTTTTGAAGTAATCCTCTAATGCCTTGTGTCTTTGAATGCTTCAGCTTTCAAACTTTAATAAAAACTTTCCAAAATTTATCGTCCCTTTGATGCCTTCTGCTCTTTAGAACCTTTTTGCTCTAATACCACTTGGTGATATATGAAACATCACAACAAATAAATTAATGGGACATTAGACAACCTCTATGATCACCATTAACTCACAGCTTCTCCAAACTCTGAGAAAAGATTGCTTAAACTAAGAAGTTTACTTCTACAAGAATTTCTAGTCATTGAAATGACATACCTTCACTATTTTTCTTATTTCTCTTAGCAAAATATTATTTTGCCAAGATTTTTAGTACATGCAAGTACAAGACAAGAGCTTTCCAACAAGCTATTAGTTGCTAAAAATGCATCACTACACACCAAGTTATGGCCTTCACAGGATGACTATGTCTAACTCTCAAAATAGGAAATTTTGCCTATTTAAGTTAAAGTGCCTATCTAAAAATAAAAATTTTCAACTTGGCATTGACTTGCAATAAGAATTCAATGCCAGGCATTGAATTGGTGTGTTTTTGGCCACTTTTTTAGCACCTAAAATAGCCTCGTGAACCACAGGTACGAACAAAACTGCTTTATGTGAGAATTCAATGCTAGGCATCGACTTCAAGCTCAAACTCGATGCAAGGCATCGACTTGCTTCAAAAATCTCGTATTTCCAAGAAGATTTAGCAATAGATATAACTAATAGAATAAAACAAGGACTTATCAGCACAACCTCAATGCCAGGCATCGAGTTGCTTCAAAAACTTGAACTTTTGAATTCATTATCACAACAAAAAAAGCATGGGGATGGAGGAGAGAGTCCCATACACAAAACTTCTATTAATTCTTCTGATAGCTATGGAAACTCAAAAAACTTAACAGGTGCTTTCTCTCTCTGAGAAGCCCCACTATTTCTCTATCATACAAAATCTCTCTTTCTCTCTTATTCTCATCTACATCTCACCTCGTCAATTGATAGAAACTAAATTATGTAGATTTTCTCAATATTGTGACTTTTGAAAACTCTAGAACTAAAGTTAAGTCTAAGTTTACATATATAGTACATGTCTGAAATTGTCCCTTCACATAGGTATGTTCTTTTCTTCTTAGGTTTTGACCTTCAAATTTATTTCCAATTTGTGATTGGTTCTCCAACAATATGTATATGTATATGTATATATGTGTATATAAATATGTATGTATATGTATGTATATGTATATGTATGTGTATATGTATATGTATGTGTATATGTATATGTATGTGTATATGTATATGTGTATGTGTATGTGTATGTGTATGTGTATGTGTAGGTGTACATGTAGGTGTAGGTGTATGTGTATGTGTATGTGTATGTGTATGTGTATGTGTATGTGTATGTGTATGTGTATGTGTATGTGTATGTGTATGTGTATGTGTATGTGTATGTGTATGTGTATGTGTATGTGTATGGTATGTGTATGTGTATGGTATGGTATGTGATGTGTAGTGTATGTGTATGTGTATGTGTATGTGTATGTGTCTGTGTATGTGTATGTGTATGTGTATGTGTATGTGTATGTGTATGTGTAGGTATGTGTATGTGTAGTGTATGTGCTATGTGTATGTGTATGTGTATGTGTATGTGTATGTGTATGTGTATGTGTATGTGTATGTGTATGTGTATGTGTATGTGTATGTGTATGTGCTATGTGTATGTGTATGTGTATGTGTATGTGTATGTGTATGTGTATGTGTATGTGTATGTGTATGTGTATGTGTATGTGTATGTGTATGTGTATGTGTATGTGTATGTGTATGTGTATGTGTATGTGTATGTGTATGTGTATGTGTATGTGTAGGTATGTGTATGTGTATGTGTATGTGTATGTGTATGTGTATGTGTATGTGTATGTGTATGTGTATGTGTATGTGTATGTGTAGTGTATGTGTATGTGTATGTGTATGTGTGTGTGTATGTTGTGTGTGTATGTGTGTGTGTGTATGTGTGTGTATGTGTGTGTATGTGTGTGTGTATGTGTGTGTGTGTATGTGTGTGTGTGTACGTGTGTGTGTGTGTACGTGTGTGTGTGTACGTGTGTGTGTACGTGTGTGTGTGTGTGTATGTGTGTGTGTATGTGTGTGTGTGTATGTCTGTGTGTATGTGTGTATGTGTGTGTATGTGTATGTGTATGTGTATGTGTATGTGTATGTGTATGTGTATGTGTATGTGTATGTGTATGTGTATGTGTATGTGTATGTGTATGTGTATGTGTATGTGTATGTGTATGTGTATGTGTATGTGTATGTGTATGTGTATGTGTATGTGTATGTGTATGTGTATGTGTATGTGTATGTGTATGTGTATGTGTATGTGTATGTGTATGTGTATGTGTATGTGTATGTGTATGTGTATGTGTATGTGTATGTGTATGTGTATGTGTATGTGTATGTGTATGTGTATGTGTATGTGTATGTGTATGTGTATGTGTATGTGTATGTGTATGTGTATGTGTATGTGTATGTGTATGTGTATGTGTATGTGTATGTGTATGTGTATGTGTATGTGTATGTGTATGTGTATGTGTATGTGTATGTGTATGTGTATGTGTATGTGTATGTGTATGTGTATGTGTATGTGTATGTGTATGTGTATGTGTATGTGTATGTGTATGTGTATGTGTATGTGTATGTGTATGTGTATGTGGATGTGGATGTGGATGTGGATGTGGATGTGGATGTGGATGTGGATGTGCATGTGGATGTGTATGTGTATGGGTATGTATGTGTATGGGTATGGGTATGGGTATGTGTATGTGTATGTGTATGTGTATGTGTATGTGTATGTGTATGTGTATGTGTATGTGTATGT